>CACRXK020008091.1:1559-21450 GCA_902702795.2 Paramuricea clavata
GGGGGGGGGCTAAGTACGGGCTAAGTACTGTCAGTGAAGGGAATTGATCCCAGGATTCAGGGACACCGGAACTGGGGGCTGGAGGGGCAGCCGCCCCCGTTGCTCTTTACCAGGAGGGGCAAGGGGGGCAAAGGTGCCCTTTCAATTTAAAGGATTGCCTTAGTGAAATAGTGAATTGTTAGAAATGTTAGTGCAATTTTTTTACGAACTTGCTTCAGAAAACGCAAGAAATGCAGTCATCGAGCTTCAAGAATAGCACAATCGCCTGGCGGAGAACCCCCTCACACCCCTATCATCCAATAAATAGAAAACATGATTAGACGAAGTTCAACTCCCAATGTTTTGCAAACATCTCTTAGTATATATCATTTCAAAAGTGCCCTTTCACGAAAATCTGCCCCCTTGCCTTCACATCATTCCAATGTCCCTGCCAGGATTGCTCCGTAGCCCCAGAAGAAATGATATAAGCCCGGAAATCTAAACCTGCAGAAAGGAGGAACCGCTCGCAGTCTAGCAACAAGTCCATGATTTGGGACAAAATCGATTTCTTGATATTATGACCAACTTAAACAATGCCTAATTATGTTAGACCTCTCTTAATTTACATTTAATTGACTGGGATCTTGTGTTAATCAGGATGGGTGTCACCTGCAATTACCCAGTTTGGCCAACTTGGACCCTGCATTACACCCAGGCAGAGTGTTAATTAGTCTAGCTCTGACTGTTTATGCAAATATGCTGTAAGTGACATTTATTGAACAGGTTTATGTGATCTAGTGTATGAACCATTCTGCAGGTTATATGATTCATGCAGTGAAACTATTTTTGCACATGAAACTGTAACATTGTATTATAGTGTAATTTACATATGCAGTATCAATTTGGTGTTCGGTGTGCTCTGTTTCTGGCAAAACCAGCCCACATGAACATCTTAAAGTAAATTATTAACTCACATGAAAATTAGCTCTCTGCAAATTAGGAAAGTGAGCTAATTGACCCGTAGTAGACTAGTGGTGTGAAATCAGATCTGGTGAAGTAATTCAACAAGAAAATGTCAAATGTCAGCATTGCATTTCACAAACTTATTATTGTCAATCGTCCAATTGCCAATCGTGCCAAAAATAATTTCTGCAAGGGTAGTACAAGTCTGCCACTCCTGCCCCAACTTTACTATTATCTGGCTATACCCACATTTCCCAGGATGCTCTTTTATTAACTCCCAAATAAAAACCTATTTTGGAAACTACATGTGCAGGCTTGCATGGAGTGAGTCCAGACGGGTTAGTAACCTAGCTCATTTAGCTACAGAAGATTCTTCTATTAATATCTTCATCTTACAAATTAGCTGCCTATACATAGATTAATCACTGTATAGCTACTTCTTGGCAGTAATTTATTTTTTCAGAGGCCTTTAAATGTCAGAAACTAACTTAATGAGTTCCGATGCAGGACCAGACTTGAAAATCCACCAGATAGAGTACTGTTAATATGTGAAATCTTTATACTTTTGCTCAAAACTGAGCAATATAAATATAAAGAAAACCTTAATTTTGGGGGAGCCAAATTTTCATAACATACAAAGTATTTCTGAAAGCTACATAAACTTGGCAATATACTAATGGTTTCGAGTGGCCAGTCAGAATTTTTACATAATACACCTAATTTACATTACCAAATAAACATTACCAAATTTACTAAACAAGTGGCATATCACTACAAGCTAGTGCTATGTGAGAACTCTACTCTCATTATTATAGCAACTGTATCAGTATTTTGAGTATGTAATTAATTGTTAAAGGATTTTGTAGATGGCATCACCTTAATATAATATTTTATTATATACACAAGGTCTGGATATGAGGTATTCTGCAATCTGATTGGTTCTCTACTAGCAGGATATTAGCTCATATCCTGCTAGTAGAGAAAAACAAAATGGCGGCCAAACTGAATTTACGATGTTTTGCAAACGAGAAAACGGCAAGTTGTCGCTTTTTATAGCCTTCACAGGATTAAAAACACAATGAAAAAACTCCCACAAATTGTTTTAAGATTAGCAAATAAATTTTTAATATTTAAAATGGTTAAAAATATATATTTTTGAAAAAATAATCGGCCGAAAGAGCGAAGATAAAAACATAAACAAAATAGAAAAATATTGAAAATATTCGAAAAGCAAAGTCTGTGAATTCAGACCTTGTGTATATAATAAAACAGTTATTCCACTCACTCTCGTCGAATATGAGCGATAGCCGATTCGGCGCTACGCGCCTCATCGGCTATCAGTTCATATTCGACTCGAGTTCGTAGAATAACTGTTAAATATACATGAACTTGTGATTAGAGCTCAACATCGATCTGGACTCTGTAGCTCAGTTGGTTAGAGCGCTACACCGGCCAGTCAATCACTGGGCTGCATGCAGGTTTGATTCCTGCCAGAGGGCCTATACTTGCATTTTTTGCAACTGCATGCTCCTGGTTAGACTAGTTAGTCAATATTTTTTGTATCTGACTTTGCAGACTATTTTTATGAAGTTTTTAGTCTTTTGTTTGACAAAAAAATCCGAAGAAAAATTAAAATTACTGGTATCAATTACCATGTACTGGAGAATGGATTTAGTAATAGATGAATGTCATTACCATAGCATGAATATTTCTTGTCAAACTTATTCTGTATCATATGAAAAGTAATGCAATTTTGAGAATGTGAGAAATGATGTCTCATAGAACCCAGAATTATCTAAATAGAACCCAGAGTCATTCAGTTCCGAGGAGAAATATCTGGTAAAAATCATGTCTTTGAAGGACTTTATAATCTTTGGAATTCTGCAAAATTTCACCCCAAAAATGCTTGAAATCGCATTTCAAGGGATCTAGACTTCAAAATTTTCCCAGGGGAGCATGCCCCCGGACCTTCCTAGCCACTCTCACGCCTTTGACGTTTCCTTTGCCCCCCCCCCCCCAAAAAAAAATAAGGCACTGGGAAAAGGTGAATGCTTAAAATTGCATGATCTAACACCCATCACTTGTGGTCACTCATTTCGTGCGTAACTTTTATATATACAACAAGTAGACCTTGCTGTTGGTTTACATAATACTTATTACACTTACTCGAACCGACCTGACCACGTAGCTCAGTTGGCAGAGCGTTGGGCTAGTATTCCAAAGGTTGTAGGTTTGATTCCCACCGTGGCCGGGCATATTTTTCAAGCTCGCCCGGTGTGGATATACACTCAGAGTAACATCACAAATATCATATTCACCTGAATACACAACACCAACACAGAAAAAATCATATTACTAGTAAGATTACATTGGTATCGAAGGAACTAGATTCTGTTCCGAAATATCACTTACTCGAACAGACCTGACCACGTAGCTCAGTTGGCAGAGCATTGGGCTAGTATTCCAAAGGTCGTAGGTTCGATTCCCACCGTGGCCGGGTATATTTTTCAAGCTCGCCCGGTGTGGATATACACTCAGAGTAACATCACAAATATTATATTATACACTCAGCTTTAGTTGGATGACATAAAGTGTAATATATTTTTCCCACTGAACAGCAGTAAATTCCAATGGTGGATGGTATCGAAATAGGTATCAGTGTCGACCGATACCGATCTTCAAAGTATTGGCATGCGAGGCATGCAAGTCACATAATGTTGCACCTCTTAAGCGCCCACTTCCCAAACTTGATGCTGAGTTTTCATGGTAAGTTTAATTAACAGACTTTGTTTTAGTTGCAGGAGAGGGAATCGTAAAGTTTGACTTGCAATTTACATTTAATTTACTTTCAATTGTAAATTTTGAGCAATGATCTCATTCACTATGTCCAACATTGTACTATAGTATCATTATGTCCAACATTGTACCGTTTCAAGTTTTAGGTATATTAACTTATTCAAATTTCAGCATGAATTGCGTGTTACGAAAATTAATAAAGGAATACCCGGAATGGTTTTCGTGCAGGATTGCGTGATCCATGCACGAGGGATGTCGCGAGACTTTCGGAAAGCGTAAAAATACTCGAGCCGCAGGCGAGTGTATTTTTACGCTTTCCGAAAGTCGAGCAACATCCCAAGTGCATGGATCACGCTATCCTGCTTGGAAAACCATTTGGTAATTGTTTTATAAAATAACTACAGTGAAACAATGACATTTTGGGAATCCCGCGAAAATCCCGCGAAGGCATTTTAATTCCTCGTGCAGGATAGCCTGATCCTGCACGGCTATTGACCAATCAAATTGCGTGTTTCACTGTAGTTATTATATAATTATTTTTCTTATGGCAGGATTTGTGTGACTTTTGAGCAATACAAGTGTATACTTTGATTCAAAGTCCTGTCAAATAAAAGTGATGAGCAAGGTCAAGGAAAACATACGTACAGACTTGGAGGACTTTTTAGTTTACTCGCAAATAGCATTTATCTGGCGTTATTAATAATGTGAGCTCGATAACGCTATGTAACGAACATTGTAGGGCCCCATTGAAAAACTCCTTGGAGATATGGACTCCCTGCTTAAATGTTATAATAAAAAAAAATAATAACGAACGTTCACGAAACAGAATTAAATGTAATTAGTATACCACTGAAAGTCAAGCGAAATGGCGTGTGAATTTACACCGACATGCGAGAAAATGTTGTCAGTTCCAGCTACCGTTCGTATGAAATCGACTTTGTCCTCCGCTGAAATTGGATAACATGGAGTATAAATTAAATTTAATTTACCCACACCTGAAACTGATGTGACTTAATTAGGCTGGGCCCAACGAGAAACGAAGTGTGGGTATAAACCGTAGGCTTACATTGTAGGTGCTGAAAGTGAAACAGTTCAGATAAATACTTACTGTTAATTTAATTTTTTTATTCAAGATAATTGTAAATTTGGAGCTAAGTGCAACAAGCCTCATGGGTTTGACATGCCACAGACGAGGGAGTTGTTGGCTCACCAGAAATTGGAAAATTTATCCACGGATGCGCTAACAACTTTGTTTCGAAAGGTTCTGAACGAGAAGAAAATCAAACATGCCTCCAGCAGTTCTGGCCCGAGTGCTTGTAAATTCTACAACAAAGGAGATTGTAAAAATGGTGACCAATGCGAGTTTTTGCATGTCTGTGAACACTATATTGATGGCGATTGTAAATTCGGCGACCGATGTAAAAGGTATCAAAATTAATTTAATTATATAATGGCAGCTTTTTAAGATAAAAAATAATTTAACACCCCCATTATAGGTACACCCCCTCCCAATATTTATTAACTCCCTCTCTTGTAAGCCACTGCTCCATCATTTTAAGCCCCATTCATAGGTCTGTTGTGTTCCGGCTAAGTCAATAAGCCCGACTCTCTATTAAGCAAACCCCTCCCCCCATTCCTCACGAATATTTTCCAATACAAACAGTGTTGTTTTATAAATAATTAGAATTGCATTTATTTATCGTAAGCAATATCTTTTTTCGAATTTGCGAGATGGTTATAAACTGGTATGTTTGAGTTGGTCAATCAACAGTTAATATACAGTATGGTATTTAAAGTACTGATAATGCTGAATAAAGATGCATTTAATTATATAAACGTATGAATTCTTGAAGAGAAATTCTATGGAATTTTTCAGTTCTTGTTTCTTTAAGGATGATTCTGTAAATTAATATTAAAAAAAACGTGAAAAAACCTGAGACAGATGGTGGGGGGTGGGGGGGGGGAGAAGCTCCCCCCAACCTTTAGAGAACCGAGGAAATTCGGGCAAATGCTAAGGCATAACACGAAAATTCGGGTAAATTTATTACAAAATGTATTAATCCACCATACAAATTTGGGAAAACTGTTGAGTGAACCCCTGGACAGGTAAGCTTATGCCTCCAGCTTCTATATAGTCCCCTCTCTTCTCTAATAAGCCCCCAATCCAGAACCACTGGGGGAAAATAATCCCCCAGGGTCCTAATTATAGGGAATACAGTAATTTCAATAAAATCTCAACTTTCCAATATTTTTTTCAAGAGCTTTCAGTTATCAGTTGTGTTCAAGTCTAAATTTTATATTATAGGCTAGGCCTTTTGGCGGGAATCGAACCTACGGCCCTACGATTCCGGTACAGCGCGCTCTAACTAACTGAGCTACAGAGTCCAGTTGGGGTTAGAGTGAATTTGAAGAGCTCGACAACCAGGCCTAGAAACTATATTTTTCTTCCTGGCAGCAAAATTCAAAAATAGAAATTTCCTGTGTGTAAGTCAAATATAAAACTTCATGATAGCTAGTATGCATGGTGCTGCACAATGTGATAAACTTCAATCGCGGTACCAGACAATCTCGACTTGCAAATTGCCTTTGTAAACAATAAGTATAAATTATATGCCATTCCAGTATATGAGACGACAAAAATTTCCTGCAAGGTGTAAGAAAATTTCCTGCGATGATATTTAGTTAAAAATTTCCAGGTAGCGGTGCTGCTGGCGCTGCCGGACATTTTCCAGCACTGTCGACAACTGGACTCTGTAACTCAATTGGTTAGAACGTTGTAGCCAGAGGTCCTATATAGTTTCATTTTTCGCAGCTGCAATAGGTCTAAGTAAATGTATAAAATTTACACTCAAAATTTCCATCTTCAAAACACTTCAACAGTAGTTCAATCGAGTGAGATGCCCCAAAACAATCCTGATATTTTCGGTTACCAGTCTGTATACAGAACTAATATAGACTTCAAGGATATTCGTCTGATCGCTGAAGACTCGTGAATAGAACTATATTTGAGCTGAGAATATTGTGATTTATTATATACCATCGTGATCGTACAGTGTATAAATTTTTTATTCAAACATAGTAATCTGGCCAGTTATCTATCCTTTCTGCTTTGATTAGGCTTTGCTACCTGCAGAATAGAGGAGTGTAATCAAAGAGTACAATGAAAGAAAGAAAATGTTACTTTGTTTTTATTGTGGTATAGGTCTCATAATTTCGATTCGACACATGCTAGGAAGGTCTTGGCTGCCCATAGGTTGGGAGGACTTCGCAACGAAAGGCAGATTCTTTCTGTTCTTCAGAGTAATCGAGCCGCAAGCCTCGATTCGGATAGCTCGGACGATGATGACTTATTCAGTTTCCTGAACTTGCCGCATGTGCCGCGGGCACGTGGCACGGGTGGCACGGAGAAAGCAAAACCAACCAGTCCAACGCAGCTCATGTTCCATTCTACAGACAGTGACGATTCAGCCAATGAGAAGACGGAAATCTGTGGTTTCAATTTACGCGGGAAGTGCAGCTATGGCAACAAGTGTAAATCCTTGCACACTGGTAGGTAATTTTCATTAAAAATAGCTTCTCCTCAAAGTATAAAAAGATTCGTGAAGGACGAACAACGACAAGAAAAGTGACTTTAAATAAATTCGAACCTCACTTAATACGAACACTTCAGACAGACTCTCTATAAATACAAAAATCTCTCTATGGAATTTAAACATCTCTGATACGAACACTTCCCTTTTTTGCGGCTGCCCCTGGTTAAAATGAATGGATAAAATTTACACTCAAAATATCCACCTACAAAACCCTTCAACCGAGTGAAAAGTCCAAAACTTATTTACTCCAATAGTAATTCATTGAACTGCCAATTTTTTAAAAGTTTGAATTCTCGAGCTACTCTATATGAACTACAATAGTAATAAAGTATATTAGTTATTACTCACACTGCATCATCAAGCACACGAATTTCAGAGAATGTGATGGTTGGATTGGAAATAAATTATAGTAATGGACCTATTCCCTGTGGTGAAATGTTTGTCTAGACTTGTCTAGGTCCATTAGTGAGCGGTGATCAAATTTCCTTGAGATTGTTGCAGGCTCTTGTTTCAATGAGCCTGCCAAACAGGCTACTCCTGATTAGATCTAAAAAATTCTGTGTAGTCTTTTGCTGGAAATATCTTGTAGGCTCTTGCTGACAGGTTTTTCTTCGAATTTTGTATTAAAAAATGTGAAATTTCAGATACATTTCTAATACAAATGATTTTCAAGTGGTTTTCGAGTTATTGCTGTTCCAAATGTGAGAAAATCCTGGGTACTGGTCTGAAAACACGCTTTCATGCAACAACTCTTACCTTAAGAAGAACTTGAAAACCGAACTTGAAAACCATTAGGCGAAATTTTCCGCGCGGAGCGGAATTTTTCTTTGTCTTTTCTAATTAGTTCCACCAGAGAAATCACAAGACAAAGAAAAATTCCGCTTCGCGCGCAAAATTTCGCCTAATGGAAAACTGGCTTAATAGGGACACTTCTTTTTTATCGCTAACTGCTAGACTGTTGTTTGTCTATGAAGTAAATTTAATGGAATATTATTGCTTCAGGTCTACCCTATCAGTGGCAGTATTGCCACCGCTCGCAGTGGAAAAACTTTCCAGTGGATGACAACCGAGAAGTTGAGATGGAATTTTGTGATCATGAAGTGGATGATGTGAAAATTAAGGTGTTCGGCCTTGGGCATTTGAAGATTAATTTTCAGAGAATGACTGGAGAGACAGCAAATGGACTTGGTAAGATTTTTTGTATCGACCATTAACATGCTGCATGTACAATGTGGTTCAATGTGGATGATTTTACTTGTCGAGCAGTACCTCGTTTGATCTGCCCACATTTAATTTTGTCAACCCTTTGAAAGCTAAAATGTGCCTAGATTAATGCCCAGATAATAATAATAATTTTTAAATGATGTTTTATATTGTTTCTTTTGCAAACATTTTAAAGCAGACATTTTCAATTAGGACAAATCTCAAATTTTCCCAAAGATTTGTAAAATAAGCAGTTAAACCACATATTTCAGCATTCTTGCATGATCAGAGGCGTGCCAACTCGATAATTGTTTATATTCATATATTCGTGTTCACAGACCTTAAAAACAATCGATTTCAAAAGAAATTGATAATGGAGAACACCAACATATGAATATGGACCCCGCCCCAATTATCGAGCTGGCTACGCCGCTGTGCGTGATCTTGGGCCAATTACTATACACAGTGATGTAACTTAGCACTTGCCCGGGACAAGCAAAAAGCATTACGGACAAGTAGAAGTTGTTGCTCAGTCTTGGTTGCCCGATGGGGGAGTTGTTTTGCCAGAAATTAATTGATACATAAAATTGTTTGCTTGTTAATGGTATACATTCTGTTTTTGATTTTGTATCTGAAAACAACAGTACACGTCATGTTTAAGTCTTCAATTGAATTTGTTAAGGAAATTAGAATGTTGATTAATCAATCCTTACTGCAATCATTTGCTTAAAATTTTGTTAATATATGAAGGCAAAACTAGAAGGTGGTGGCAAGTGAATTTTATTGCCTGCGATTAATTTTCATGTGTAACCTGCCCTAATCGCAATCGGTGTATATAGGTAAAAGTAGTACAGCACTGAACTACATATGTTTTAATTAAACAGCCCTAATCCGAGACGAGTTTAAACGTCAAGAAGAGTTAAATGAGTTAAATGCGTTAACGTTATCAAATTTCCAAACCTTTCGCTATAGATGTTCGCATTTTGAAAGTACGTCGTTTGTCAACAGTCTCGTCAGTATTGGCTGCATCAGGTCACGTGTTTCGTACCACGTGGAAATGGTATTGGCAAGATGAAGATGACCAGTGGCATTGCTATGACAACGGTAATGCTGACGTAACCAGTGAAGAAATTGAGCAGCAGTTTCAGTCAGGTATCGTAAATATTGTATTTTTAGACATTGTAAATTGTTGCATAGCATTCTCGTGGGAGAAAATGGATGCAATTTGTTTGCGGTGTACCCGTTCTACCACAAACGCAAACTGCATTAAATCACAGCATATTTGAACAAATCTTATTAATTAATTGTGAAAATTTCTGCATGTACTGGTATGCAGTATAGATACTATTTAGAGTGGAATGAACTTTTTAGCTCCTTCTCCTCAGTAAAGGAGACTGACTGTCAATACTGCAAAGCAATAATTGTGATACCTTTAATAGCAGTAACTATGGTCAAGAATAACTGAACAAAACCTATTCGTTGCCTGTTTTAAAACGTTTTGTGTTCCATAACCAAAGAAAAACCAATATCCAAAGTAAGAATATGAAGGTTCTTTTTCAGTATCTGGTGAAAGAAAACAAACATTCTCTGCCGGTCCCAACATCTACACTCTATACTTTGATGATGAACACCGTTTATATCAGCAGAATGATAAATTTAGAACGAAGCGAGATGTCCGAAGACGACCAGCAAAATATCTTGATGAGAAAACTATGAAGCAAGTTTTAGAGGAGTAAGCTTTGTTACAGATATATAGGACTTTTTAACCCAAGGCCTACATGTTTCTCCTAGTGCCACCACTAGTATCCGGATTTTATCCGATATCCTATTAGGATTTTCCCCTGATCGTACCGATATCCGACAGACTATATACCCAGCGCCATTATTCGGAAATCCAGTGCATCCCTAATTGGGCAAACATCTGAAAATGCAAATGTTAATAGTACAAATGTTCTGAAAACATCTGAAAATGTCTATATGTTTCCAAGAAGCTATAACGTTTCCCTACAAATTCATCAGTAAAATTTAATTTTGTTTTGCATGCTGACCAAAAGCCGTTCTTTAATCCGTCCTGTACGTGCATGTGTCTGTACCGCATGCCACAACCGGCATATGTACTGTATGTCGCTGCTATCGCGGCATGGTCAATTTTTGTGTAAAACAATTTACTCTAAAGGAAAATACTTCTGACAGTTTGTTTCCTTGTTTACCTATCAGTAGCCAGGGAAAATGTTTCTTATACAATGCTTCTTACTACTCTGCTCAGAACCTAACTACTTACGAGATTTTCATGGACAAAGAATAACGTTATTAAGGGATATATAAATGCATGGGCACTTTCTGTTATAGCACGGCCAGCCGGTAAAGAACGGTCAAATTGTTGAATTGAACCCAAAGCGTTTGTGCTTCGGACCAGTCTAAATGTCTAATCGGAAATTAATTTAGATCAAATTAGCAGGTCTATTTTCGCTAGATTTCCGAGAAACGTGTGTCAGGTCTTCAGAGACAGAAATTCTGGTCGACCGGTGGCCATTAAATAGAAAGCACCCAATTATTTCTCATTTTTGTCTTTTTATACTATTCAGTTTCAAACGAAACCGTCAAAGGGCAAGTTCCAGCAGTGACACCCCATCATATTCTGTTCCATCCACATGGAACCCTATCGATCCTTCAGAAGAATTTAAAGTCGTAGAGTTGAGTAAAATCTTACATCATGACGAGTACTCGAAGGCCAAGGAACAATTTTTGACAACAATGAAAGGCTTTACAGTGAAATCTGTAAAACGTGTGCAAAATCCTGGCTTATGGGAAGACTATGAAAGGTATGTACTGCATGTTATTGGTTTTCGTTGTCATTTTTTATTAAAACTATAGATATGTTTTGTTTACTGTGACAATATTAATTAAATAACTGAATTTGGCATGCATCAATCGAATCTACGCGTGCCTGGATCAGAGAACTGCGATAGTGTAAAATATATAACCCTTCCAAAAATGTGCATCTTGTATTTAATTTCCCAGCCAGGGCGTTTATTTCATGGGCACTCGTCGCGCGCTAGTAGTTGTGTGATGCGGCAATGGACTGGCACGAGTTTGCTTTTCGGTAGACGTTCAAGGAATGGAATTTTTCACACACTCACGTTTTTGCTATTTTAAATATAATATTTAAAGGCCCGTTTACACGGGCGATTTTTTGCCGCGATTTTCTCTTTTTGGAGGATGTGAAGGAGTAAATTACTTAATGATGTTGTTATGAGATTTCATAACCTCATTCATTCACCCACTCCTTCACATCCTCCAAAGGGAGGAAATCGCTGCCAAAAATCGCCCGTGTAAACGGGCCTTAACGTACGAAAGTGCGACTTACTCGGAGCATATACTAATCGCAGCAATCGATAAATTATAATCTCATCCTTGACATTTTATGATCAATTAACCGAGACGACTTCTTGTTACGATGCGGTGAGGAAACACAAATTTAAGTTGAGTATTTATTATATTGTATTGCAAAGGTCAGCTACCGGTTGAAATTCAGCGGTACGTGTGCATTCAAAGAATTTGAAAAACGTTTCGCATAATTAATAAAACCATTTCTCCAAACCGAATTCTTGTTTTCATATCAGGAAAAAATTAAGAATCACCAAGAAGAATTCGGACCAGACCCCCGAAGAACGCTGGCTATTTCACGGTACGAGGAAAGATATTGTGGAACCAATTTGTCAACAAGGTTTCGATTGGCGTCTCAGCGGTTCAAAACACGGAGCAAGGTACGGCAAGGGTAGTTATTTTGCCGTAGAGGCCTCGTATTCCCATAGGTATAGTTCCGCTCAAACTGTGCAAAGCTACTACAGTGTATTCATGGCCAAAGTGATCGTGGGCTCGTATGTCGTGGGCTCGTACGAGACTCAGAGGCCACCTCCGAAAGATCCTTCCGACACTCTGAGTCCTTTGCATGACTCATGCGTAAATAATGTAGTGAAACCTACCATCTTTGTCGTCTTCGAACGCAGTCAAGCTTATCCCTACTACATCATTGACTATACCAACTAAATTGGACGGAATATGGAAAGCGCTTTTACTAAGACAATAGTGAAACTATTTTTGGCCGACTTTGTTCTTAGCCAATTCACATATATTTGGATAAACCAAATGCCTAGTTACAACGTAAGTAAGTAATATTTTTAATGGTATACTGTAGATAATTCTAAGGGCCTGTTCATATGAACCGAGCTAAACGGGCTAAGTGAAACTGACCTAAGGGAAACTGCATGACCTTTGTAGAAGCACACTGTTTCTGTTCATACCAGAAACAAGCCAGCCCTGCTAGGTGACATCTCACCTTGCACTAGTCAAGTGGGATAAAATTTTCCATATGAAGGCTAGTTATCCCAACTGACCAGGATGGACATTGAACGGCATAAAGATTAATAGACCTAAACAGGCACTATAAAAGCCGTAATACAAGGTGCACTTTATTTACTGTAACTAACACAAAAATCTTTCTAAGACACCTTGTTTATACATAATGCCGTCCCACCAAGACGGGACTAGGTGTGACGGCGATGACGTAAGGTGAAAACCACCTTTAATTAATATATGCCATGCACTGATATAAAAACTTGGTCTGGGTAGTGCATCTGTTTGATGAAACCATTGGTGGCTATAATGGTTGAGCACAGCAAATCTAATATGGTTTTTGTCACATATTAGAAGCTGGTTCTGGCAATGTGTGATTATTGATGAGAACAAGCATATAGAAATAGATCATCAGAGGCCTCAAGAGAGTAACTGATGAGGTCACACCAGTTTGGCTGCCTCGAGTCATTTTATAGCGTCTTAAAGCTCATTAAAATTGATGTGGGAAACACGCGTATAGGCAAAGAAGCATGCTTAAACATATAACAGTTTCATCATTTTACCGTCTAAAATTCTCTTCCCCAAATAATGCTCTATCCAGTTCTGGATTTAGATCAGTGATCCGGTAACCACTGGAATACATGGCGTCAATTTAAAAAAATAAAATTTAAAAAAATGTTGATAAAAGGTTTCAACAAAATTAGTGGAAAGATAAAAAGAAAAGATAAAAGTAAAAAAAAAAAATACTCAATAGGGATAAGTAATTGGGGTCACATGATTATCATCGTTCGTGATAATTATAGAAAACGCACGTTAAAATACAGTGAGTCAAATTCTGTTGTATTCATGTGCACTAAAAAAAAGAAAGAAAAGAGGAAAACAAAAACATAAAATATAAGATGATCATCATCTGAAGATTAATGTAAAAATAAAAATAAAAAAGTAAATAAAAACTAAAAAAAAGCAGGAATATGGGTTAAAGTTCCTGATGTTTACAAAAAAAAATTAGAAAAGCACGTTAAGCAAAAATACCTGAATTTAGATGTTATCATCTTAGCAATTACACTTAATAACACTGAAAAATATATAAGTTAATATAATGAATTTCAAATTTTTGATAATAATTTAGAATGCAATGAAGGTAATAACACCACAAGTTTCATTTCCAGCTTAAATATGTAACAAAGCTGAAAATATGATTATACAAAAAATTCGCATGACGGAATTTTTAGTCGAAAACGTTGTAACAACTTAGATTTGCAGCAACACATCAGAATATGTTAGCGATCTAAACTTGCACCTCGCAAAGTGTTGAGGTATATTGTTTCTTCTTGTTGTTTTGCATGCATGCGCATGTAGTCAAATCTACATACACAGCGGCATTGATTGTTTGGAGCATGTTGCATACATGTGTTCATAAACTTAACCAAATTCATGAACAATATTATTTTCGTGGAAAACTACGTATATTCTCTCAACATGCTAATTTTACTGAGGTGCCCCAAGACTGAGTACAATTAGCTTCTTTTTGGATAAAATAATCTCCAGCTAACAATTAATGCTACTTTGGTCATTGTCGAAGGACAATTATATATCTAGCGTATGAAATGTAATTCTTTGTAATAAATTGTTTCCTTCTGGTTAATTCAACATGTAGTCATACTTTGATGGTCGTATCTCTATACAGACCAATTTAACTTGGTATGAAAATTCCAATTTTACATTGATTATTTACACTTTTAAAAACTATATTATTAGAGAGGTTCAGATTTGACTACCACTACCTCTCACTGACTTCATAAACATCTGATTGGTTAATCGGTTGTCAAACGCATCTGATTGGCTAATGGTCCCTTGCGGTGGTGGACGTCAAATCTGAATCTCACTATTTAACTGAAGAGAACCTTTCTTTGAAAAGTGTAAATAAACATTGAAATAAAATTTGTATACGAAGTTAAGTTGGTTTATTGATTGCTTATGTCGCACATGCACTGTCAGCGAAGCCGCCCGCAAGGCCGAATGCGTTAAAATCTCGTGTATAGGTCTCGGTGCATGTGGTACGGCAGATATTCAAGTTTTACAACAACAAAACGTCGCAAAATACGAACACAGAAAGTCTGTAAGATATAAACATTACTTAACATTAACAAGCACTTTTAAATGGTGTTTCAGTTGTCAAATTCAGGATTATCAAAAAGTCTAAGAATGATTTGGATTTTAAAACGCTTCGAGTAATTGTTACAGAGTAGTAAGTATAGTACTGGCATATTATGTATTTCGTGTCAAGTCGCTCAATCTGCTTAACAGTTTGATTAAGTTCAAAATAACTTGACAAAGTTAGTTTGAATTTGGCGAAGAGTGTTGAGATAAATTATGGCTTCGATATGGTACGGGCTGCACTAAAATAAAAACATTGCAAATCTTGCATGCCAAATAAATTTTCATGCATAATTATTCCAACAAGGGTCTCACGATTCCAATGAATAATTTAGTAATTGTTTTCGCGTGGCTGTACTTCTCCTCGTATACGAGCCAGGACACCATTTGCTTTTTAACTGGCTGTAGCAGAATGACGGTTAAATTTTAGTTGATTATCGTTATTCCTAGGAACTGTAGTCAATGATTTGGCGTGAAGATGGTATTGATATTGGTTAATAGTTATTATTGTATATGAGATCAGGGTTGATAAACATTTTCTCGATGGTATCGGAATTGCCCGACCAATAAAATGTTTTCCCCGTCGCAATCTTCCCAAAGTATTTGTTAATGGGAGGGGGGAGGGGGCCTGCCTACTATGAAACCACAAAATAAGAATGACGAAACATTTTGGAGGGTTATGGGGGGGGGGGGGGTTGCATATTTCTTGCTTCCGATTTTTTATCGTAACCGCATCTGCCAGGTTTTAACTGCTTAAATTAACTAGAATCTTCAGCCAAACCGTCAACTAAGCCTAATAAAAACTTATATAGATGAGGTGGAGGAGTAAGGGACCCAAAACACTATCTTGTTCTTTACGCTTTGCACCTGGTTCTATTCAGAAGCAAAAAATTATTTATATTTTCTGAAAAGCTGCAAAGCCCATGCCATGCTGTAATATTTCCAGAAATTCTACAAGCATCCATTTATTCAGCAACCCTTGGAGGGGGGGACTAAATCGGATTCTCTTCTGAAGTCCAAATTTATTACATCCATTGCATCACCCCTATCAAGTGCAGAGGAACACATTTCCATATTGAGTATTTGAAAATTGTTTATTGTTATTTTAAAAGCAACATTTTATCTTGTCTTTTGTTATTGGATGTTTTTGCTGCTTGTTAGGCAGCGGTATTTACTTGCTCAAGTAGTTATCATCTAATGCAGTCACAAACCATAAAGTGAACATATTTATAATGACAGAATTTGAAAGAGCTTAACGAAAATGCTAAAGAAGACCCTGAAAATGCCATTTCCGACGATCTGCATGGAGACTTCAAAAATTTTCAAATTTTTTCACGCTCGGCGCCAACCATGGTGGCGCCACGTGGCAACCCACACCTTTTACAAGCTTCCTACGCCCCTGTTATAGAATTTTGTCAATTTATTTTATAATATATATTTGTTCACTTTCATAGTTTGATATATAAATATTCTTCTCAAACTGATTAATAGTTCATGAGCAAAACACAAACAAAACCATGCACCAAATGTTGTCTTCATGGTATCAGGGTAATACAGGCTGATAACTTAACTCAACTTCCTGAAATATTGAGTCTTCGAATTCCTTTATTGCTTTTAGTTCGATTAATTCTTTTAGTTTAATTAATTGGAGTGCTTTTTTATCAATCTAGTCTTCTTAAACCAGGAATTACATTTTGTGTTTGCGATGTTTCACAGCTTTTCAATGGTCAGGTGTGATGAAATGAAGTGAGCAATTGAGTTCAGTGGTTTAACCAAGGTATAGATTTGTTGGATAACTTATTTCTTTACAAAAATAACCCACTATGGTGGCAACTACTGGAGTCACCACCATTTTACTTTCAAGATCTCCAGAGATCGAACATGCACTACTACAGGCACCCCTACATGCGATTCTTGTGCAAGGCTCTGACCACATAACTACTAATTAAAATCTATGGTGTAACCAGACTGTCTATTAGGGTTTTGTTCAGTGGTAGGTAAATGGCTATAATTAACACCAACTTACTTTCCAGAAAGAAAAATATAGATATTGAAACAGTGGACTTGCTAGTTTGCAATTCCTATGCATGGAATCTGAATACTGCATCACTGAAGTCGGTAGTTTAACCAAACCAAAGGCAAAGCATTGGGCTGGATAATTGTTTTTTTCCCCCTAAAAATTACCCACCATCAGGGCCGTCCTCAGGGAATTCTTCCGGGGGGTGTAAGGTCATTTCAACCGACCAGTACCTGACATTTCAACCGACCAGTACAAATTATTTTTGGCGACCTCCCGGTCGGTGAACCATTTCAGGGCTTTAAAAATTTTTCCGGACATATCAAAATTTTTCGGAACATCAAAAAAATTTCCGGACATCAAAAATTTTCTCCATTTATTAAAAAAAAATTTCGAAAATTCCGAAAATTTCTAGAATATTCGCAATTTTTGTAAATATAACTCATTTTTTCTACTGCCCTGCACCCGACTGGCTGCCGAGAGGTTGACGGGAGCCCAGGTGAGAAAATTTTTCGGAGACCAACAACCTCTATCTTGCCCTTTGCGCGAAAATATTTAACCCAAACAGCAGTCTTACTGACTGAATAGCAGTCCTGTCGACTGAATACAATTCCTGGGGGGGGGGGGAGGGGTCACACCCCCACCCCCTATCTCCGGTCCCCTGCCCACCATCATGAAAACTTTAAGCCGGGCTAGAGTTACCACGATTTAAAGTGCACATGACACGAATTTTCTTATTTTATTCCCCAAATTGCAAATATGTTATTCGTCACTTGAAAGTACCTTGAAAATTGTGAATGGCCTAAAACAATTTATTCACAGCTCTTTTTGTATATTTGCGCTCATATGGCAGAAAAATAAAGTAAGTCTATTAATATCTCAGAAGTGTTTAATTAACGAAATAAAATTAAATTTGGTAGAGTTTAATAGGCATAGTACAAAACATGGACTGGACTGGACTGGACAGTTGGACTGGACTGGACAGTTGGACTGGACTGGACAGTTGGACTGGACTGGACAGTTGGACTGGACTGGACAGTTGGACTGGACTGGACAGTTGGACTGGACTGGACAGTTGGACTGGACTGATTTTTACATTTTCTCTATTCTTGACTTGCACGTCACCCGCCATGTCTGCCGAAGGCACGGAAAATTTTTAAATTTGAATCCCGGAAATGGCATGTGCATCATTCTGACACACGCATAATCAGAAAACCCAAAATTCCAGGCGCCAGAGTATGCCTGTTCGCAGGTAATGCTGTGAATAATATAGTTAACAACAAAAATCATGACTAAAGACACCAAAAACGGATCAAAATTGGGAATCGACTCACATTCCTTCAATCCCATTCCCATTTTTGAGGACTTCATTTCCCAGTGGCCAAATCCCAGTCCCAGCAACCCAAATCCCATTTTCCCAGTCTAAAAATAGATCAATCCCAGTTCCCATTTTACCCCTTCAGGGCCATCTATAGTAAATGTGCATGTTTAAATGCGCTTTATTACCCTCTATTAAGTCTGTTTTCCACTAGCGGATTTTTCTGCGCGAAGCGATCTTTTTCCTTTGTCAGCATCCACTTTGCAGCCCTCGAAAAGTCAAAACCGTCAAAATTGAGGTCGGCAAAAGAGGGCCTAAGTCGGCACATAAGTCTGACCTAAGTCGGCACATCTCGGCATTTCTTAAAATCTGTTCCACGTCTTGGAGCACTATTAATCACGCATTTACGAATCATTGAAATCGGAATATAACTGGAACGTTACCTCCAGCCGGAAAATTCGAAAGTTGGAGCCAAATTTTAACTCCAGACGCGCGAAATTTGATCTTCAAACATCTAACGTATATACACAATACCCGTCAGTTTTTAAACCTTACACCGTAGTGTGTCCAGTTAATCGAATTCGCTGACATTTTAAAAGCTATCAGCATAAAAATTCTTACTTTGGTTGAATTAAGGTGGGCAAAAATTTGCATTTAACCCGGCATTGCCGAATGCCGACCTCGTTTTCGAGGACTGATTTTGCCACGTCTTGCTGACGTAATAAGTGATACCGACAAAGGAAAAGGTCGCTTCGTGCGAGAAAATTCGCTAGTGTAAAACCGTCTTTATTGCCTCTTTTATAGAACAGTATAATAAGCAACAACAACAACAACAACAACAACAACAACAACAACAACAACAACAACAACAACAACAACAACAACAACAACAACAACAACAACAACAACAACAACAACAACAACCACCAAACACCAAACAAATTTAATTACCTAATTATGATTTCAATAATATTATGTTTTTGGACTAGCTACCAGAAGTGAAGATACTGTATTCGAAAAAATTTGCATTGCTGCATGTGGTTTCTTTGATGCATGCTATTCGTGACATTCGGTTTGAATTCAATTATTCAAGAGGTCAATTTTGTTTTTTTCAGTGGTTATCTTTAGCCAATCCAGTTTTGCCGACTGAGATAACAATTTGCCGATTAGCTGACGAGTGGGGGGGGGGTGTTCCACCCCCCCCTGTAGCGCCGCCCCTGATTTCAGTCTGCATGGCCATGGGCGTAGGAAGATCGGTATTTTGGGGGGCTCATATTCATATATTCATAAAGCAATCAATTTCAAAAGAAGTAATGATGCAGAACACGAATATATGAATATGAGCCCCCCCAAATATCGATCTTCCTACGCCCATGGCCATGCAGACTGAACTATCGAAATTTATTACGTATGCCAGCTGGCTACCCATAGCACAGACAGATAAGTAGTTTACGTTTGGTATTGTATTCTATTCTATTCTACCTACTGGGGTTTCTTTCGCTTTAAGAG
>CACRXK020008092.1:0-16446 GCA_902702795.2 Paramuricea clavata
AACCAACCCTGCAGGAAAATGCAAATCAATTCACCAATTTTAGCGCTAATGAAAATGGTTTTGGATGCATCTAAAACCAATCTCTAGACAAATGCAAACAAATTAGCCAATTTATAGCTCATGAGAATGGTTTCGGACGCGTCCAAAACCAACCCTGCGAGAAAATGCAAAACAATTGACCAATATGTCCAAAACTATCCTGGAGAAATGCAAACCAATTCGCTGATTTTAGCAAAAAATCCCCAGACAAATGAAAACAAATCAGCCGATTTTAGTGCTTTTGAAAATGGTTTTAGATGCGTCCAAAACCAATCCCTAGACAAATTTGCCAATGTATAGCTCATCAGAATGGTTTTGGATGCGTTAAAAACAAACCCTGCAGGAAAATGCAAATCAATTCACCAATTTTAGCGCTAATGAAAATGGTTTTGGATGCATCCAAAACCAATGCTTATATAGACAAATGCAAACAAATTAGCTAATTTATAGCTCACGAGAATGGTTTCGGATTCGTCCAAAACCAACCCTGCGAGAAAATGCAAATCAATTGACCAATATGTCCAAAACTATCCTGGAGAAATGCAAACCAATTCGCTGATTTTAGGAAAAAATCCCCAGACAAATGAAAACAAATCAGCCGATTTTAGTGCTTTTGAAAATGGTTTTAGATGCGTCCAAAACCAATCCCTAGATAAACTTGCCAATGTATAGCTCATCAGAATGGTTTTGGATGCGCCAAAAACCAACCCTGCAGGAAAATGCAATTCAATTCACCAATTTTAGCGCTAATGAAAATGGTTTTGGATGCATCCAAAACCAATGCTTAGACAAATGCAAACAAATTAGCTAATTTATAGCTCATGAGAATGGTTTCGGATGCGTCCAAAACCAACCCTGCGAGAAAATGCAAATCAATTGACCAATATGTCCAAAACTATCCTGGAGAAATGCAAACCAATTCGCTGATTTTAGCAAAAAATCCCCAGACAAATCAGCCGATTTTAGTGCATTTGGAAATGGTTTTAGATGCATCCAAAACCAATCTCTAGACAAAGGCGAACAAATTAGCCAATTTAAAGCTCATGAAAATGGTTTTGGATGCGTCCAAAACCAACCCTGCAGGAAAATGCAAATCAATTCACCAATTTTAGCGCTAATGAAAATGGTTTTGGATGCATCTAAAACCAATCCCTAGACAAATGCAAACAAATTAGCCAATTTATAGCTCATGAGAATGGTTTTGGACGCGTCCAAAACCAACCCTGCGAGAAAATGCAAATCAATTGACCAATATGTCCAAAACTATCCTGGAGAAATGCAAACCAATTCGCTGATTTTAGCAAAAAATCCCCAGACAAATCAGCCGATTTTAGTGCATTTGGAAATGGTTTTAGATGCATCCAAAACCAATCTCTAGACAAAGGCGAACAAATTAGCCAATTTAAAGCTCATGAGAATGGTTTTGGATGCGTCCAAAACCAACCCTGCAGGAAAATGCAAATCAATTCACCAATTTTAGCGCTAATGAAAATGGTTTTGGATGCATCTAAAACCAATCCCTAGACAAATGCAAACAAATTAGCCAATTTATAGCTCATGAGAATGGTTTTGGACGCGTCCAAAACCAACCCCTGCGAGAAAATGCAAATCAATTGACCAATATGTCCAAAACTATCCTGGAGAAATGGAAACCAATTCGCTGATTTTAGCAAAAAATCCCCAGACAAATGAAAACAAATCAGCCGATTTTAGCACTTATAGAAATGGTTTTGGATTCGTCCAAAACCAATCCCTAGACAAATGCAAAGAAATTAGCCAATTTATAGCTCATGAGAAAGAAATGCGAACAAATTAGCCAATTCATAGTTCATGAAAATTGTTTTAGATGCATCTAAAACCAATCCTGTAGGAAAATGGAAGTCGATTGACCGATGTGCCCAAGACTAATCCTAGAGAAATTCAAACAAATTCACTGATTTTAGCAAAAAATTCCCAGACAAATCAGCCGATTTTAGCGCTTATGGAAATGGTTTTGGATGCGTCCAAAACCAATCTCTTGGATGCGTCCCAAACCATTTTAAATCGGTAAATTGATGTCCATTTTCTTTTGGATCGGTTTTGGACGCATCCAGAACCATCCTCATGAGCTATAAATTTGCTAATTTGTTTGCATTTGTCTAGGGATTGGTTTTGGACGCATCCAAAACCAATTTCATTACCGCTAAAATCGGTAAATTGATTTCCATTTTCTTATATGATTGGTTTTGGATGCATCCAAAACCATTCTCATGAGCTACATATATATTGGCTAATTTTCCTGCATTTGTCCAGGGATTGGTTTTGGATGGATCCAAAACCAATCCATAGACAAATGCAAACAAATGAGCCAATTTATAGCTCATGAAAATGGTTTTGGATGCATACAAAATCAATCCCTAGACAGATGCAAACAAACTAGCCAATTTATAGCTCATGAGAATGGTTTTGGATGCGTCCAAAACCAATCCTATTGGAAAATGGAAATCATTTTACAGATTTTAGCGCCAATGAAAATGGTTTTGAATGCATCCAAAACCAATCCTAGACAAATGCAAATAAATTTGGCGGTTTCACGGTTTACGAAAATTGTTTGGGCGTATCCAAAACCAATTTGATAAGAATATGGAGACTAATCGACCAATTTTCTGTAAGTGAAAATTATATAAGCTGTTATAAAAACCGTTCGTGATATACTTATAGTCAATGTGGAACAGCAATCAGTCTGCGTCTTTTGCTTTCTGGCTTTTCATAAAATGGCGAATCTGCCTCCTTGCATCCGTGTGCAACTTGGAATTCGAGTGAAGGTGGAAGCCCGGCAGATAAACACATTCCTTTGGCAATTTATAATTCAAAGGCAGTTTTTCATTTGTCAATGACAATATAAAGATGGAACATCTTTCAAAACCGATAAATCCTGCAAAGAACGTTAAGAAGCACATTTATCTTTCAAGTATATACATACCGTACAGTATCATGTTGCCGGAATTTTTTGGTGGTTGGTACTTCATTTTTAGTTCAATTAAGACCAAAAAGATTTATAAGATCAGTAAATCGCTTTCATGTACTTCGCCTAAAATGGTATACTTGGCTATTTGTGTGGCTTGTCATTTGCAAGGAGTGGGTTCGACCACTAATTTTAAGAAGAGGGTTGCAAATTACAAATCGCATATTAAACGCCAACGTAGAAACTGTAGTATTGTTAATCACTTTTTAGATTGTCATAATACTAATCACTCGACTTTGAAATTTATGCTCATCACAGCGCGATGACAATTTGAGAGAAGGGGAAAACTTCTGGATTGGTGTTGCTTACTAAGTCTACTAATCAAGGGGGTTTAAATAGCCATCATGATTTTGTTCAACAATAGGGTCGTAATTTTTATTGTTTTATTTTAATTTATTAATTAATTAATTTAGTAATTTATTCTGTACCGTTGGTATATAATTGACAGATGCTTAACTTGGAATTACTTCTGACGAAGGCTGTCGCATGCGGTCGAAAATTTAATAAAAAAATTTATGTTTCTTTCTGGTCGTAACCAATTAATGTGTTTCCATATATATATATATATATATATATATATATATATATATATATATATATATATATATATATATATATATATATATATATATATACAATAATAAATCGTTGTCCGTTGTACAAAAAGAGTGCTCAATAACAAATTTAATTGATAGAGCAAAATATACTAATTATGATCTTAAAATTTTATTAATCGCTACACAGTGTTTCACGCTTTCAAAGCAATCTTCAGGCGATACTACTCTAAATAGTTTGCTTGCGCCATTCCAATTTCGGAATGGCGCAAGCAAACTATTTAGAGTAGTATCGCCTGAAGATCGCTTTGAAAGCGTGAAACACTGTGTAGCGATTAATAAAATTTTAAGATCATAATTAGTATATATATATATATATATATATATATATATATATATATATATATATATATATATATATATATATATATATATATATATATATATATATATATATATTTTCGTTTCACCTCAAAAAACCACAACATCAGACCACCTGATGATTGCTATACGGATGAAGCAGACTGTTGTGGTTTTTTGAGGTAAAACGAAAAACTATATTACGCTCTATCTCCACTGTTTGTGTTTAGTAAACCAAATATATATATATATATATATATATATACAGGGGGTCCCAAAATAAAGTACCCTCTATAGAAATTATCCTATTGTTATAATTTGAATGCCAGAGCACTATGCTGAACACAAGAGTGCCTAAACACAATTGAATTGAATTTTTAATTACCAGTCGCATAAAATCCTGTGCTTAACAACAATAGGATATAGAGGGTACTTTTTTGGGGGACACACTGTATATATATAAAGTTTTTCATGGGTGTCTAATAGCGATATTGCAAAGCTCACTTCCCTTTGTGGTCGTTTGAGCACTCTGGCCCCATTACACTCTGCGCATGTCTAGATGCGTCGATACATTCGTGTTGTACCATATATATATATATATATATATATATATATATATATATATATATATATATATATATATATATATATATATATATTTCGCCGGTCATATGTTCTCGTCTGTTAGAATGGTCGTTAAATAGTCTGTATACAAGGCAGATTCTCTTTATAATTGTCAAATAGCTCTTTATTTTTTATCGATTTAAAGAATACAACACACGCTGTCTTAAAATCAACACTAAAAGACGCCCGCATTACGCAAGCGCAGCGGTATGTATGTGTTTTTACTTTATATTACAGGGAACGATTCGTTCCTTAACATCCCCCTCCCGAATGCAATGCATTCGAAATAAGGTTAACATGAACATAATTTAAGTCTGCGAACGTCTGTTCAATATCAAGTATGCGCATATAACTATAGGATACAATAAGGTTGTCGTGATCGTAACTATTGATCACTGTCTAACATGCACAAGTGTCGTCACTGTCCGACTGTTCTTCGATATACTCAAGGGGACACAAGCGATGTACGGGTCTAATATACTCTTTGCTCTTTGACAGCACTTTCACAGCTCTCACAAGGCCATCTGCACCAGGATAGGTTTCCATTACACGACCGAGAGGCCATTCTCCGCGGTTGTCCTTAGGTTCTGCAATCAGCACCACGTCTCCTTCCTTTAAATTGTGTCTTGGATGAAACCATTTTCTTCTGACGTTGAGACGGGGAAGAAATTCTTTTCTCCATCGTTTCCAGAATTGTTGCAGCAGTTAGTGTTGCACGCGATGCCATCGTTTTCTTGGTTTGTACACTTCTGTGTGGTCCAATGCTTCTGGGGCGAATGATCCTCCAATTTGTCCAACGAGGAAATGATTCGGTGTAAGTGGTGAGAGATCGTTGGGATCTGAGTTAACGTATGTGATTGGTCTGGAATTCAACAGTCGTTCAGCTCCGCATATGGCTGTGTGTAGTTCCTCGTCTGTGATATCTGCATCTCCCAATATGGCTTTGATTGCTTTCTTCGCACTTTTAATCATCGCCTCAAAGACTCCGCCAAAACGAGGAGCAGATGGAGGATTAAACTTCCAGTCGACGGGATGATGCTTGCTGGTACCTTGAATGATCTTGTCGTGGTCGAGGGCTTCAATCAGTTCTCGCATTTCACGTTCTGCACCAACAAAGTTCGTGCCATTGTCTGCGAGAACATAGGTAGGCGTCCCCCTCCTGGAAGACATACGGGTAAACGCGTTGATAAACGAGTCCGTATCTAATGAATACGACATTTCCAGATGGACTACCCTCGTTGCTAAGCAGGTGAACAGGCACAAGTACCGTTTCGCTCTGATATTACCACGTCCTTGTTTTGTTAAAAAAGGACCTGCATAATCGATTCCAATTCTGTCGAAGGCTCGCAACGAATACAATCTCGCCTTAGGTAAAGGGGCCATCATTTGCCCGGCTGTTTGCATAGAAAATCTTCGTCGGCATTCTGGACAAGACTTGATGATGTTCCGTACTACACGCCGTCCTTTCACAATCCAAAATCGCACTCGCAATTGTGTTAAAGTATGTTCTATACCAGACCCATGGCCAAGTGTCTCATGTGCATCAAGAACTACAAGGCGTGTCAGGTGGTGATTCTTTGGCAGGAGGATAGGATACTTTGTGTCGTATGGGATGTCTTCAGCGAGACGTAAGCGTCCGTTAATACGAAGTAGGTCATTATCATCTTTTGTCGGGTTTAATTGGACTAGGGACTTTTCATTTATGCCTTTAGGAAAAGTTTCTGTTTGCGTGTGTTTGATCCAAAACGTCTCAGCATCAGAGATCTCAGCAGAAGAAAGTGTTTTTTCATAGTTTCGTCCAGATTTCCCACGAATCTTACAATTGGCGATGAACCGCTTAATCCAACCCGTCACACGATATAGACGTTTGAGGCTTGAGAAGTGTATAGGATCAATGCTAGTAAATTCATAGTTCTTAGTTGCATATGTCTTCGTGGTTGATCGCCTTTCACACTGGTCAGATTTCTGTACGTCTTTACTAGGAGGTGTGGTTGGCCAGGCACTTTCACCGTCTTTTAGGAATGATGGTCCTTCCATTCAAAATTTGTTCTCACTAAGGTCTGCCACCGATAAACCTCTGGTTGGTAAATCCGCTGGATTCTCCGTCCCCGGTACGTGCCGCCACTGTTCTGGACTTGTTGTACGCTGAATTTCCCCAATTCGATTAGCTACGAACGGTTTAAATTCGCGACTCTGGTTACGTACCCAGTAATGCACATTCTCTGAGTCTGTCCAATAGATCACTCTGTCCACGGTTAACACGTTTAGGATACTTGGGGCTAGACGACTTGAAAGAACAACTCCCATTAGCTCTAGGCGGGGAATCTTTCAAAGGTGACACACGGCTCTTTGACGCAATGAGACGCGAAGTAGAGGGGTTGTTGGTGTACTGGCAAACCAAATAGGCAACGGAGGCATAAGCATCTTTAGATGCGTCGGAAAATAGGTGTAGGTCAACCGTCTTTGGTAGGCGTAAACATCGTGGGATGGCAACGCACGATAAGCTCTGGAGTTCAGATACCCAGTTTTCCCATTTCGTGCTAAGATTACTAGGTAAGACATCGTCCCAATCTAGCCTTGCTGTCCATATTTCTTGCATGATAAACTTGGCGCGGATCACGAATGGTGCCAGGAACTGAAGTGTGTCATATAGGGCAGCTATCGCACTTAGAACGTTTCGTTTGGTAGGATTGACACTCATATCAGGTTGCTTAGTTTGGAATAGAAAAACGTCTCTCGCTGCTTCCCACGTAACTCCTAAGGTCTTGGTTTTAGCAAGCTCTCCGTTGTTGATCTCGATTGCAGGTAGACGATCGCCCACGGGAATGTTTTCTATTACTGCTGCCTCATTTGATGACCACTTTCGCAAGTTGAATCCAGCTATGGCTAACATGTCGGACAATTGACGTTGCAAATGTTGTGCACTCTCCACGGTTTCGCTAGAATCTAATAAATCATCAACATACATGGAATTGTCAACGGATTCGGCTGCCTCCGGATATTCTGTTTTGTGGGCTTGTGCGTGGGTATGGAGAACGTACTGTGAGCAGAATGGTGATGCCGTGTTGCCAAACAACAATCGCGAAAACTCATAGACGTTAGGCTCTTTCGATGTATCAAAATCCCGCCACAGGAACCTATGATATGGACGGTCTTGTTCCCGGAGACCAACTTGTAAAAACATTTCGGAAATATCGGCAGTAAGGGCTAATGGGGCTCTACGGAAACGTGTAAGAACATCCACAACTTCTCTTTGCAGCTTGGGACCTGGTCGTATTGCATCATCCAAACTTTTGCCTTCGTGTTTCATCGCAGCATCGAACACCACACGGACCTTCGTCGTATCTTTATCAAGTCTAATAACGGGGAAATGCGGAAGGAACCATTGCTCCTTTGTCTCGGATTTTGGTACCTCCTTTATGTAATCTTTCTTCTCATGCTCTTCAAAGACATGACTGTAGGCTTTCATAATGTCCGGGCCTTTTCTTTTTAGAGATTTTTCCTGACTTTTGAGTCGTACCAAAGCCGCTTCGTAATTGCTGCCTTTTCTTCGACTGTCATCTGCTTGCCTGATTCTTCCTTGATCCCTATTGACTCAAGTTCCCAGAACTTTCTCAGAAAGTCATCGGGTGGTGGTTCCTTGCTCACTTGGTTGCTGCGGTATGTCCGAGTAAAGTGAGACTGAGATTTCTGCCGGAATTCCTTCACTAATGTAGGACCAAAGCATACCCAGCCAAGGTTTGTCAATCGTGCTATTGGATCATTATGTCGACTACCATGGATTTCCTTTAACACCAAATGAAACAGTGGATGGTCACTGCCAATCATGACTTCGATGTAACGTCGTCTGGATACATTCTCAAATGGGACTTGGCGTAGATGTGGCCATTTTTCTTTCAATTCTGACCACTGAAATGCTGGCGTGTCACTGGCGATGTTGTCTAATACGTGTGCTTGCAAGGGTGCTGTGAATGTCCCATTGAGACTAGTCACTGACAGTTCCACACGTCTTGACCGTTTCTGAATCTCTGTTCCGCCTGTTCCTGCAATTGTCAGATTTAACGATTGCCCTTGCAGCTCCAGCTCTCCTGCAGCATGTTCCGAAATATAAGAACTTGTTGAACATGGATCTAACATTACATTAACTTTCAACTTCTTCTGACCATCGCTAATAATGGCTGGAAGAACCATTAATGAAACATTATCAGTCTTACTCGTTTTGTGAGTTCTCTCTTGCGTGGATGATTCGGCTGTCTGTTGGTTATTGATGTCCATTCTACCAGACTGTTCGGTTCTTGCTTCTCGGGCTGGTGGCTGTCTTGGATAGAAGGTTGGCGCCTCTGGTTCTAACTGCTGTCTAGCATTTGTTTTCTCAGTCTGTGGGGTGCTTTCATGAAGATAACTGCTATGGTTGTTGCTCTGGCATCCGTCAACTCCGCATTTTCGTGCTTTACGACAATATTTGCTGTGATGCCCAGCTGCCAGGCACCGATAACAACGGCTGCTTTTTGAAATTAATTCCTTTCTCTTCTGTACAGGGAGTCTCTTGAAAGCATCACAAACCCATGGTGGATGGTCTTGTTTGCATGTGCTAACAATACAATGTCTGGTTGAAAATCGTGTGTTGAATCCTCGGAAACGCGGTCGTTCATCACGATTCTTGTTACCCCGTTCCTCATTCTTCTTACCAAATCCCTCAGTCTCCTCTCTCGCTTCCCCAATGACTTGCACTCGGAGTTCCACGCAGTCTACCAGCGATTCGAAGCAATCTTCTCGAGCATAGTCTATCAACCAGTATTTATACGCTTGAACATCCCGTTCGGTTAGCATTTCTTTTGCTGATAAGTTCAGGCTTTGATCTTGTAAGGATCCACAATTGTTGATAGTGATCAAAATTCTCTCTAGTAGGGCTTGAAATTCTTCCAAGTCTTGTAAATTGTGGGACCAAACCTTAGGCCAATTACGCAAAGTTGTAAGCTGCTTTATTTGTTGTCGCCTCTCTCCCCCATACCTCTTCTCTAACTTCGACTTTGCTCGTTCATATGCAGCGCTTGAATATCCCAAATCTTTCACCAAGGTCAGTGCTTTACCAGCTAAACAGCTTTGTAACCTGAGCATTTTTTCACCAACTGGAATGTTCTGCACATCAACCATTGCCATAAATGCTGCCTTCCAGGGCTCATAATTGGTTTTATCCTCTCCAGAAAACTTTGGAAGGTCGACTCCTTTCAACTTGATGGGTGATCGGGTTATTGTTTCAACTGGTACTCCCTCGGGCGATCCTCTGTTGTAAAATTATGTTTCGTAAGAAAATCCTTTACAGTATCACAATCTTCGACTAGTTGTCGTTCCGCATTTTCTGCCCGTGACTTATTGAGCTCAGCTACTTTTCTTGCTTCCTCTGTTCGCTGCTTGGTGAGTTCAAGTTCAGCTGCTAATTTTCTCATCTGTTGTTCTTTCTCTTGTTGTTCCTTTTCCATTCTTTGCAATCTGTCATTCGCATTCTTAGCTTCTAATTGTTTCTGCTCTACGTCTGAAGGTATTGTTGAAGGTATATTGGGGTACTTTGGAGGGTACATTGGGGGGTACATTGGAGGGCACATTGGGGGCACATTGGAGGGTACATTGGAGGGTACATTGGACGGTACATTGGGGGTACTGAATCTTTATCCAAACTAACATGCGATTTAAGTGAAAGTAATACTGACTCGGTCTCCCCTGCATTAATTCTATCTTCTATATGTTTTTCTGCTCCTTCAACAATTACATCAACTGAATATCCAATGTCCTCTAACTCTTTGTCTAATGTATATATTACTGTATTAGTTTCTTCATTGTTCTCAGTCATGGCATACACTTCTTTCAGACTATCGATAATCTTTGTAATAATATTCATCTCAGAATTAATTTTATGTACGGCTCTTCTTACAGCATTCTTGCTAGGTAGTGCCACATCTTGTGGTCGATTTTCAATAAGGTCACTCAACTGTTTTCTGACTTTAGTCATTCTACTTTTAGCTAATTTCTTATTATTTCGTAGACTTTGAATCTTTGTACTTTCGGTGCTTCCACTTTTGACGCTTTCTTGGTCAATAAGGTCAGCTTGCATAGTTGTCGTTGTCTCAGATATGTCTTTTTCCTGCCCTTCGGCCATGTTTGTCTGAATTGACGCCATTTTGAAGTCTAAGGAACACTCCACTAGTTGATATAGTCCTCAACGAAAGTAACAACGTTAATCTTGCCTGGGCTAAGTGGAACGAAGCTTTCCTTGCCGCTGTTGACCATTTCATCCCCAAAACAAAGCTCAAGCGTTCTTTTACACCCCCATACATCACCAAGGACTTTACTTCACGCTATTAAGATGAAAGAGTCACTAAGAAAAAAGGCAAAGGCTAAGAACTCGCCTGAACTTTGGAAGAAATTCCGTAAAACTCGGCAACACGTCAAGTGTTGGATAAATTCCAAGAAGAGAGAATATCTCTCTGGACTGTCCGAACATGTGTATAATAACCCTAAATTATTCTGGAGATTCTTTAAATGTAAATCCTCGAAATCTTCGATCCCTGACGTGATGAAGTTGGAAGGTCAGAAACTTTATTCTGCAAAGGAAAAAGCGGATGGCTTTAACCAATTTTTTACGTCAGTCTTCACCTCCGACACAAGTTATTCACCTCTTTTCACTCCCTCTAGTTTAGCTTCTAACTCTCTTGGCTCATTAAATGTATTTGAATCCGATGTTCAGTCTTTGTTGTCCAATTTATCACCCTCTAGGTCCTGATGGTATTCCAGCTTACCTTCTAAAGCGATGTTCTGAGGTAATTGCCCCTTCTTTGACTGCTCTCTTTTAGTTATCTCTTCAGCAGGGTGTTTTTCCTTCTGAATGAAAAGCTGCTAATGTCGTGCCTATACTCAAAAATGGGTGACACTCATGAGGTAACTAACTACAGACCAGTTTCCTTACTCTCTCAAGTCTCAAAAGTTCTCGAACGTTTAATTTACAGGCAGGTTTCTTCTTTTGTTGAAAACTCCTTGTACGACCTTCAACACGGCTTTCGTTGTAAAAGGTCGTGTGTTACTCAACATTTGAGTGTACTTGACGACCTTGGTCGTACTCTTGACTCTGGAAAGGAAACAGACCTGATTTATCTCGACTTTGCTAAAGCGTTTGACTCGGTGTCCCATAGCAAACTTTTGTTCAAACTCAAATCGTTTGGAATCTCAGGTCCACTTCTTAACTGGTTTGCTGATTACCTTCGTGATCGCAAACAATGTGTTGTCGTTGAAGGAGCTTCCTCATCTTTTCTTAATGTTACCTCTGGGGTGCCACAAGGTAGTGTAATAGGTCCACTTTTATTCATTCTTTATGTAAATGACCTTCCCGAGGTAACCAATAATAGTACCGTTGCACTTTTTGCTGATGACAGCAAGTGTTATCGTGCTATACGATCACCAGTTGATCGTGGTTTCCTTCAGCTTGACCTGGACGCTATGTCCAACTGGTCACTTAACTGGAAAATGAAATTTAATGTCTCGAAGACGCTCCTACTTAGGATATCTCGCAAACGTAACCCTCCAACTCATTGCTACTTTCTTAACAACGATCCAGTTAAGAGCATAGCTAACCAAGTAGACTTGGGTGTTGTTATCAGCAATGACCTAAAGTGGTCCCCTCACATCGCCAGCTGCACTGCAAAAGCCAATCGTATGCTTGGTTTTCTTCGTAGGAATTGTACGCAAATGTCTGATATTCGCTGCCGTAGGCTTCTTTATCTTGCTCTCGTCCGATCTCATCTGTCATATGGTAGTGAGATCTGGGCACCTCAAGGATCGTCACGTGATCTTGCGATCATCGAGGGTGTTCAAAGACGAGCTAGTAAATTTATCCTTCAGGATTATGAGTTGCCATATCCTGAACGCCTTAAAAAGCTTAATTTATTACCAATATCCTACTGGATGGAACTAAAGGATCTCGTCTTCTTTTTTAAATGTAAGCACGGTCTCTTCGACCTAGATATCTCCTCTTTCGTCACTTTTTCTTCCAACAGCTCGTCTCACACCCGTTCAAGTTCGGACAACTTGCTTCGTGTCAATCATTGCAGGACTTCTCTCTTTAGGAACTCTTTTTTCAACCGAATTGTCTTTCTCTGGAATAATCTCTCTCCTACCATTCATAATAGTTCATCCGTTTCCTCCTTTAAAAACAGACTAACTGTTCATTACTCTTCTCTACTTCATTCATCTTTCGATGTAAACAGAATTCGCACTTGGAAAACCTTCTGTTCTAAGTGCCGCTCTTTCAACTTAAGCTGTTGTTCGTAATTCGTCATGTTTTCTGTAAATTTTATATTTGTTATCGTCTTTGATTTATGTTTGTTATAGTTTGTTTTCATTAAGGTTGGTCTTCATATGGGGCTATTCATGTCCTGTTGACCATACCTTCAACCATATTATGTAGTTTTTTAGTCCATTTTATGTATTGTTGCAAAGTTAATAAATAAATAAACCATGATTTACTGGAGGAGTTCGATGTGTAAAACCTCATTGAAACGTTGGTACTCCAAGAAGAATGGATTTAGTTTAGTTTTTCAAGTGTTAAGGCTAGTTTCCGCTCGGAAAACTATCCGTGGATTGGAACGGAGAAGAAAATTTTTCTTTGTGTTAAAGTCATTAGTTCCAATCTAAAGGTCACAAGACAAAGAAAAATTTTCTTGTCCGTTCCAGTCCACGGATAATTTTCCTGAGTGGAAACTAGCCTTTAAATGGCATGTCATTTTAATCCCTCACAGCCGGAAACCTGGCTATAAGGTATGGCGAAATCCGGTATCCTCTATAGCCACGATCCACCGTGGTTGGAAGGAATCCTGTATCCTTTACAGCCAGAAACCGATGTGTCTATAAGTATGCCGAAATCCGGTATCCTTTATAGCCACAAACCGCTGTGGCTATAAGTATGCCGAAATCCGACATACTTATAGCCACAAACCGCCCTGCCTATAAGGTATGGCGAAATTCGGTTCCTTTATATCCACAAATCGCAATGGCTGTAAGGAATACCGAAAACCATGCAGTATGGACGGGGAGGTCAACATTTTTTCGGATAAGAGGGAGTTAAAAATACGTTTTTCAGATAAGAGGGAGTTAAAAATACGTTTTTCAGACGTTTTCGACCTCAATTTTTAACAATATTCCTTAAAATTTAACACGTTCCGCAATTCCAGCATTTGGGGTGCCCCTCTAGGGAATTGTTTGGAACTTTGATAATTCATAAAATACCTTCTAAAGTTGCGCCATATGAATTCTATTTGCTTTTAAGCCAGCCATAATTTTAAATGCAAGCTATTTTTAAAGTGGTTTATTGAAAAATTTTAGTGGTAAAGATACTAGCAGACCAGTGGCGTAACGTTAAAGCAGGGGGCCCCCGGTTCAAAATTTTCGAAGGCCCCCTAGTAGAAGTGCCAAAGGCACGAGTCGAGCGCCGTATATGCACAAGTTTTCTAGGGGGTTCAGGGCATGCTCATCCGGAAAATTTTTGAATCTAGACTCTCTGAAACGCCATTTCCTGGACTTTGGGGAGAGATTTTACAGAATTCTGATGTCAGAAAACGACATTGTAACATATCAGAGAGGCCCTGGCCAATGTTTTTGCTCTATCGCCTAAGCCAGGGGGCCCCCTTTGGGGTTGGAGCCCCCGGGTTCTCCCGGTCTGAGCCCATGGTACCGTAGTTACGCCACTGTAGCAGACCCAAACTACCCATGCTTGCATAAAGTTTTCACAAATTTTTCAGAATTTGCGGTATGAACTTGAAGTACCATATACAGGGAATCCCTTATATGAAGTATTTCAGCACTTCTGCATATTTTGCATATTAATGAGTTTGAATTGTAAATTTATTGTAAAAGTCAACAAGAGGCGCGAACAAACAAATTCAAAGCAACATACAGTAAAATTTGGTAGTTTTTTTGTCTTTGGGAATCGACTTTTAGACGGTTTTATGTATCTGAAGTCTTGCAGTTTACATCGAAATGAAATTTATATGGCTCCAATTATCACAGAAGCGTTTCTCTTTAATTTTATATGAGGATCAATCTGTACTGTCTCAGACTCGGTGTTTATTAATGTTTATATTATAAATATTGGGGGAAAATTTAATCTTTGCTGCATTTAAGCTTGACCATTTGTGGTTGTTTCATATGTGAAGTAAAATTTGGATGTTTTATTGGATGGCTGTGTTTTGAAAAGCATGGAGAAGGCAGGGAACGAGGGAATGAAAAGCATATCCCCTGGAAATGGAGGTCATTTCACATCAAGGAAATTGCCTCAAATTAATACTGGTGATGGTGATCATGGCATGTTGGAATTGAATCATGATGGTATCAACCATTCTTCAATTGGTGAGGGTGTTTACTGGAAGATATCTCACTGGTTGTTGACAAATGAATTTTTTATCCAAACCAAGTTTGCATTATTGATTATATTCATCTTCATATTTTCTTGATGTGTTGTCCGCTGAGTCCCTCCATTCCTTCTATTATGGAGGGACTGCTCGCAGTCTAATATTTGAGTCAAATATTTGACATGCCTGTAGCCATTGTGCTACCTACGATGTTATGCATCAGTCAATTCTAGCATTGTCCGTCCCCCCGGGCAACCCCCGGGCATTTGCACTTTTTTTCTTTAAGTTGACAGTTCCCGAGGGTCGGGCAGAAAAAGCGTGGCAATGCCCGCCCCCGGGCAAAAAAAAGATGACAAATGCCCGGCCCCAGCACATATTTATAGAATGTATTTTAGATCCCAAAACTTCCATAACATTATAATTAGCTTCCTTGTATAAAAGCTACAGCAGTCATCCCAACTTTTGAACATGAAAAACGTGCTCGTCGGTTCAGTGGTTAATATACAATCACGTAGCAAGATATAAAACAAGGATTGTACTATGGATTCAGGTGTTTTTATGCTAGATAGTTAAACACAACTTTAATTAGTTTCTCATGTGCGATTGGTGTAACGTTTTGTGAATGAAAATATCGAGAAAATCCTCGTTTTTTTTTAATATAATAGCATGTGTTCGTCGCAGAAACGTCTGGTCGAGTCAAATGCCCGGCCGGTAAACAATTCCCCGCCCCCGGGACAACTTTGCAAGTACCAATGCCCGGCCCCCGGGCAAAAAAAGAGTGCAAATGCCGGGGGGGGGATGGGCAATGCTAGAATTGACTGATGCATTACAGACATACTATATATTTGTGTTTCCACAAACAAAACTTTATACTGTATATTGTTGCACATTTAATTGCTTGGAAGTCCGCCAGCCTTGTTTGATGAACTTGTCATGCAGACAAGTTCTGCAGCGTGTACATTGTGTCCCCCAACCTCTCTGGATCATGTAATCAGACGAGCCTTGATCTACCATTAGTAAATTATGCATTTTAAATGGTTTAGATCATACAGACAAACAGTTTGAGAAAGATACAAAAACATTGGAAGATGTTCCTCGGGACAGTGGTTCAGTGGCGTATATTTCTGAAACCTTGATCAAGCAGATCACAAAGGAGGAAAAGCTTGATTTAATAACATCTTTAACCATTCATTTTCCCAAAGATAAGCTCAATAAGAAAATTAAGGTATGTAGTATATAATCTTGAACGGTCTGTCATGCCTCTGTGCATAGGTACTGCCAATATTAACAAGATTGCAAAATTCTAGGGTTCGTGAAAAATGAAAATTGATTCGTGATTCACGAATCACGAACCGTTATTTTGAACCCTGGAAATTGCTTGTATTACTGTAATTTTAACCCACCGAGTTGCATAATTGTGCGCCAGAGCACCCTCTAGCTACTTCATGTCGCAAAGGCATCAACATTGGGG
>CACRXK020008093.1:0-13093 GCA_902702795.2 Paramuricea clavata
GAATCTTATGTTCTATTGAATTCCAAGGCCCCTTGTGGCAAAAACTAGAATTTGGCACGGTCTGAAAATTGTAATTGTCGAATCTACGTTCAATAGGCTTTCTGTCGTTGCCTCATTCTTGCATAAATAGACAATCCGTGGACAAAAAAGCCAGTTTTTCCACCTGTGTAAGCGAAAAAGACGTGAAAGTTAATATTATGCGTTTTCGAACCTTATGTTCTATTGAATTTCAATGCTCCTGTAGCACAGAGTAGAATTTGGGCTAGTCTCAAAATTTTATTTTTTGAATTTATGATCAATAGGCTTTCCCTCGATGCCTTACTCGTGTATCACTAGATTTGTCCGTGGAAGTAAAAAGCAGGTTTTTCCAGTTGTGTAATCGAAAAAAACGTGAAAGTTAATATTATGCGTTTTCGAATCTTATGTTCTATTGAACTCCAAGGCCCCTTGTGGCAAGAACTAGAATTTGGCACGGTCTGAAAGTTGTATTTTTCGAATCTACGTTCAATAGGCTTTCTGTCGATGCCTCATTCTTGCACAAATAGACAGTCCGTGAACATAAAAAGCAAGTTTTTGCAGCTGTATAAGCGAAAGCGACGTGAAAGTTAATATTATGCGTTTTCGAACCTTATGGTCTATTGAATTTCAAGGCTCCTGTAGCAGAGACTAGAATTTGGGCTAGTCCCAAAATTGTACTTCTGGAATCTAAGATCAATAGGCTTTCTCTCGATGTTTTACTCGTGTATCACTAGATTTGTCCGTGGAAGTGAAAGCAGGTTTTTCCAGTTGTGTAATCGAAAAAAACGTGAAAGTTAATATTATGCGTTTTCTAATCTCATGTTCTATTGAATTCCAAGGCCCCTTGTGGCAAAAACTAGAATTTGGCACGGTCCGAAAATTATATTTTTGGAATCTACGTTCAATAGGCTTTCTGTCGTTGCCTCATTCTTGTATAAATAGACAATCCGTGGACAAAAGAGCCAGTTTTTCCAGCTGTGTAAGCGAAAAAGACGTGAAAGTTAATATTATGCGTTTTCGAACCTTATGTTCTATTGAATTTCAAGGCTCCTGTAGCAGAGAGTAGAATTTGGGCTAGTCTCAAAATTGTATTTTTGGAATCTATGATCAATAGGCTTTCTGTCGTTGCCTTACTCGTGCATCACTGGATTTGTCCGTGGAAGTAAAAAGCAGGTTTTTCCAGCTGTGTAATCAAGAAAAACGTGAAAGTTAATGTTATGCGTTTTCGAATCTTATGTTCTATTGAATTCCAAGGCCCCTTGTGGCAAAAATTAGAATTTGGCACGGTCTGAAAATTGTATTTTTGGAATCTACGTTCAATAGGCTTTCTGTCGATGCCTCATTCTTGCACAAATAGACAGTCCGTGAACATAAAAAGCAAGTTTTTGCAGCTGTATAAGCGAAAAAGACGTGAAAGTTAATATTATGCGTTTTCGAACCTTATGGTCTATTGAATTTCAAGGCTCCTGTAGCAGAGAGTAGAATTTGGGCTAGTCTCAAAATTGTACTTTTGGAATCTATGATCAATAGGCTTTCTGTCGATGCCTTACTCGTGCATCACTAGATTTGTCCGTGGAAGTAAAAAGCAGGTTTTTCCAGCTGTGTAATCGAAAAAAACGTGAAAGTTAATATTATGCGTTTTCGAATCTTATGTTCTATTGAATTCCAAGGCCCCTTGTGGCAAAAACTAGAATTTGGCACGGTCTGAAAATTGTATTTTTGGAAACTACGTTGAATAAGCTTTCTGTCGATGCCTCATTCTTGCACAAATAGTCAGTCCGTGAACATAAAAAAAGCAAGTTTTTCCAGCTGTATAAGCGAAAAAGACGTGAAAGTTAATATTATGCGTTTTCGAATCTTATGTTCTATTGAATTCCAAGGCCGCTTGTGGCAAAAACTAGAATTTGGCACGGTTTGAAAATTGTATTTTTGGAATCTACGTTCAATAGGCTTTCTGTCGATGCCTCATTCTTGCATAAATAGACAATCCGTGGACAAAAAAGCCAGTTTTTAACAACGACACCTTACATTAAAATGTTTTTGATACAACCAGGAATCGAACCAGGCTTCATTCACTTGCAACACTTTGTCCTTACCACTAGACCACCTCGCCTACAGATGCTTTAACTGGGTTTTTTATTGTACTTAACTTTTTCTCGTCTTGGGTGGAATTAATTGACAACGACACCTTACGTTAAAATGTTTTTGATACAACCAGAATCAAACCTGGCTTCATGCACTTGCAACACTTTGTCCTTACCACTAGACCACCTCGCCTACACTTGCTTTATCTGCTTTTTTATTTTAGTTAATTCTTTCTCGTTTCCGGTGTAATTAATTAACAACGACGCCTGACATTAAAATGCTTTTGATACAAGTAGGAATCGAACGTGGCTTCACACACTTGCAACACTTTAACGTTACCACTAGACCATCTCGCCTACACTTGCTTTAACACCTTTTTTATTCTATTTAACTCATTCTCGTCTCGGGTGGAATTAATTAACAACGACACCTTACATTAAAATGCTTTTGATACGACCAGGAATCGAACCTGGCTTCATGCACTTCACAACACTTTGTGTTTACCACTAGACCGTCTGGCCTACACATTCTTTAACTCTTTTTTATTGTACTTAACTCTTTCTCGTCTCGGGTGGAATTAATTAGCAACGAAACCTTACATTAAAATGCTTTTGATACAACCTGGAATCGAACCTGGCTTCACGCACTTGCAACACTTTACCGTTACCACTAGACCGTCTCGCCTACACTTGCTTTAACTCCTTTTTTATTCTACTTAACTGACTCATTCTCGTCTCGGGTGGAATTAATTAACAACGAAACCTTACATTAAAATGCTTTTGATACAACCAGGAATCGAACCTGGCTTCACGCACGTGCAACACTTTGACCTTACCGCTAGACCGTCTCAGTGCCTATACTTACTTTAACACCTTTTTTATTCTACTTAACTCATTTTGTCTCGAGTGAAATTATTTAAAAACGCTGCCTGCCTGACTTTAAAATGGTTTTAATATAGTTCTCCCTAATGCAACAATAGCAAACTACCACTCGACTACAAGATCTACCATTGGTTAGTAACTATACTAATTTCTACATAATCTCTCATCGCCAAATTTACTTTTAAAAAATTAAGTCGCCAAAAATTAAAGGCTTGAGCCTTTACTTTTTGGCACGAAAAAATGATGAAAAAGTAAAGTTTTTGATACTTAACTTTTGTCACTTTTTGAAAAATTTAAGTGTCAAAAACGAATTATCAAGCGTTTATCTCCTTAGTACCTTTTTGTAGATATTTTCCCTATTTTTCAGAAATATAAAATAATCCAAAATTTAAACTGTTAGCCTTTATTTCTTGGGGATTTGGAAAGACTATATATACCGTTTACTTTTTTGCTTCTTTTTCCCAATTATGAAAAAAGGCAAACGTCGCTAAAAATGGACGAAACGTAAAGGCTATTATAGCCTTACTTTCTTGCTGTTTTTTGCTCATTTATGAAAAATGGAAAAGTAGCTAAAAATGGACCAAAAGTTAAGGTTATAGCCTTACTTTTTTTGCCAATTTTCGCCCCTTTTTCAAAAATCGAAACAATCACTAAAAATGAACGAAAGGTTAAGGCTGTAGCCTTACCTTTTTTGCCAATTTTCGCCCCTTTTTCGAAATTCGAAAAACTTGCTAAAAATGGACGAATTTTTGCGAATTTTTGCCGATTATTGCTATAGCCTTCCTTTTTTGCCGATTTTCGCCCCTTTTTCAAAAATGAAAAAGTGGCTTAATTAAAATGACGAAAAGTTAAGGCTATATATAGCCTTACTGTTTTTTCCAATATTTGAGTCTTTCAAAAATAGAAAAAGTGGCTCAAATTGGACGAAAAGTTAAGGCTGTTGTAGCCTTACATTTTGCCATTTTTTTGTCTCTTTTTCAAAAATTGAAAAATCGGCTAGAAATGGGCATTTTTGCCTCATTCAAAAATTGAAAAAATTGGCTGAAATGGTTGAAAAGTTTAAGTTATAGACTTCCTTTTTTTTCCAATTTCTATGGCTTTTTGAAAATTGGAAAAGGCGGCTAAAAATGGACGAAAGGTTAAGACTATAGCCTTACTTTTCTGCAAAGCATTCGGGCTATAGAGCAGGCTTTCATTAGGCTGCTGTTCAACACAGCGTTTCCACTTGGAAGGAAAATTCCCTCCATAAGGAAATGTGGGCCTTTGGAAGGAAATTTGGAAGGAAATAGCATTCGAAAGGAAATTGGGAGGAAATAGGGGAATGAGTAGGCAATTCTATTTTATCTCATAATTTCAAAGATTTTCACAGAAGCAATTTTCACACAATTTTGTGCAACAAATGCCCTAAATGCAGCCCTGGAGCATCCGGGACAGGATCCCAGAATCCCTATATTGAAATATCAAACCAACCTCGTACCCGGCAGAGTATTATTTCTCAGACTCCGCTTAGGAAAAACCCTACGGCTTTCTTGTGTGTATTCAGGGGAGAGATGCAAAAAACAGTTATAGAATCTCTTTTATTTTGCTCCCACGGCAAGGTAGCCCCAATTATTATGCTTTTTGTCTGGTTAGTTACCAGGTAAATCTGTCAATTTTGATAAAAATTTTGGAAGGAAATTTTTGGAAGGAAATTTTGCGGTAAAATTCGGGAAATTTTGGGACTTTTTGTTCTCGAAAAAAACAAACCATGTCGACCTCCCCCATTCGATGATCTTAACACGGGTGGGCCCACAACAAACATGGCATGGTAAGATTTATTGTAATTGACCGGAAACTACACCGTAAACGAAAGGAAATATGAACATACAGTAAAATACAGTGTAGATATAAACACATAATAAAAAAGTTGGTTAACACAATAATACTGCATAAACTGTAATGTACAATTTAATTATTGCAATTTGTCCAAGGTGTTCGAATCCCTGTCGGTATAAATATCATCGATAGATCATCGATTTTGTTTCGATCTTCGTCATCCATGGCATCAGTAATAATTCACCTTTGTCTCAACATCGTTGTCTTGATGTTTCATAAACCTCTCTATACATATGCAGGTGGGCTTACACACGGGTATACCATTTATTCGAGCATGAAATTTTGTCAATTTCTTCCTTTTTCGAAAGCTTTTTTGTACTTTTTGTGCCCAAGGCAAGTTGCACAGTGCACCAGGAATTTAACCCAGTAACCGGAATAGGTGGGATCCATGATCATTTCATGATTTAATATAAAAAATCTGCTTTCCCTGTTAAACCCTTGTTGTATAGGGTAAGATATATTAAACCCCCACCGCTCCATATGTGTATATTGATAAGATTTCTTATTTAGTCTAAGAAATCATGCAAGTTATTAAACCCATTATTATACTCTGTCTTAAACACCAGACAATTAATTTTATTCATTAAGGGGATAGGGCTCAATGGGTTAAGCTGTGTTACACTCCCGTCCAATAACTATAGTTTTGTCTTGAACGTGCCTGAAATGAGCACATAAATTGGCCTTTCTCACGATGACGAATATCCGCCATTTTTAAGTGGCATCCAATTCTCGTTAACCAATGCAGGACAATTAAAACAATGGGAAAATACATAAAATATTATGCGTTTACTTATAATTATCTATATACTTATTAACTTAGCCACTTTCGTAACTCCAAAACCACCCTGTCAACTTTTCCTGTTGAAGGAAACCGGAGCGCCCGAAGAAAGCCACGACTTTCGGCAGAGGTTTGACAGACTCTTTTCACATGAGTCCATATAGCGAACCCATACACGATACTCGACGAAAGAAGGGTGAGGGCAACCACTGTACCCTGCGGCTGTCAACTGTGGTAAAACGATTAATGTGGAAAAGGGACAGTTTCATCACCGACTATAACGGGAGGTAAAATTCCAAAACCAAATTATATTAGGCGGAATGTTGACAATGAAGAAGTGGATTTTGTAAGAATAGCAGTGGAGGAGAGACGACAAATATAAGATCTAAATAAGTACCTACACTGATCCGGGCCAAAACTCATGTGGACACTTAATCCACTTTCCAAGAATCATAACAAGCTGCTAAAACTCAGTTGACTACACGCATATCCCCCACTCCCCCTCTTCAATGTTCCATATCCGAATTATCCACACTTGTTATTTAATGAAAAATTCCATTCAACATTGGCTTGTGCGAGTAGGAGGAGGGAGGGATAATTATTTAGAAAAAAACGCCTTTCGAGGCCAATGTCTGTGGGTTGTCCACAACATTTTAGCCAGGATTATAGCTCTAGTATAAATAAATTGAGTTTATGTTTCGTCCTGTAGTTACAATGGACCAATAGACCCTGCAGTCTACAACCGAAGTCAATGCTATCTAGAATAAATAAATTTAGTTTCAGTTTCGTTAAGTTTAGTATAGCTTATGTACTGCCGTGTTTATCAAAATGTTTAATAGGACCAAACATCGTCGATTTTGGTGTATGAAGCATCACATAAGCTTTAAAATGATATACAGAATAGCATGCTCGCACATATTTGATATGATCATTGTGATGAGAAATTTACTACCCATGGTTTCATTAGATTTTATTTTTGTGAAGGCAGGCAATCGTCAAATGGAGCTCACGTCATGACGTCAAACATAGTCCATGTTCAACGATACTCCATCGCCGAGCGATACATATAACTTCTTCACTGTAAACCGCCACAAAAATTGAGATATATCCGAAAACCGCCCTCTCAAATGCGCCAAAACCTCCTTAACCACATTAAAGTATAGCTTTTCCGAGAAAACGACACTCTTAATTTTGAAAATTTGTTTTACATAATGTACTATACATATAACATAAAATGCGTAGTATAACGATTAGTCACTAAAGATTCGATTAATCGATGGTCGATAAAGTCAGTTAATTGATCGACCCAAGCTGATACATTTTGCATACATAATTGTAATGTAGTGTTGTAATATCGAAACATGTATACAGTGAATGATATACGTATAATAAAATAAAAGCATTTATTGAAACGCGATGGTAAATTTACAGAATTACAGCATATAGCAGATGTGGTCGCGGCAGTGAAACTAACTACAATATATAAATATAACATTTAACTCTAAGTGCAGATCTAACAGAACAACAAATTACACGTCAGTGACGTCACATAACTGAGATACTATTTTACACAATCCGTATCGAGTGGAATATCGAGTGGGCAATGTCAGTTTTAAAGTTCATCAGTTGTCATCTTCAACAAAGCTATCTGGACGGTGTAGGTCGTTGCTCATCCTGTCTTCGTTCATCATCATGCGGTACATTGCACGTGCCTCTTTCTCTAAGCTGAAATATATATGAATATATATGAATACGTTAGTTATTGGGCCTTCTGAGGAGCTGTTCATATGGAGCTGGCCAAGGCCGCGGGTTAACCGCGATGATTTGTTTCATAAAGCTCTTATCACGGGAATTAATAGACATAAAAATGGCATTTCAAAGTCAGTGAATTATAGCTTAGTTTGATTCCGGTAATAGTATAAAGTCCATTCAAACGGTCTTTTAGGTACTATTTCAAAAACCATAATAATTCATGAGGAAAACACAAAGAAAAATCATAAGCGTGTTGTATCTTTATATGTGATAGAGATTTCCCTTGATTTAAATAAACTTTAACTTTGATTGTTTTTGAAGCAATTTAAAACATTCGCAGTGGCGTGTTTTATCAGACCTGAAGATACTCGGCTTTGCCTCGTATCTTTATATCTGATAAAACACTGCGGCCTATATATGCTTCATCTATCGATCCTTTGCTTATTTTGCAGAAAAAATAGTTAGATTAATGACCTTTTCAAATTTTTATGACCATACAGATCCTTTATTTATAAAATTAAATATATTGAAGATGCATGATCTTGTCTTCTATTGGAATGCAGCATTTATGCATGATTTCTATAATGGAAACTTGCCAGAAATATTTCATACTTTTTTTACTTCTGTAAAAGAAAAACATAATCATAATACCAGATTTGCTTCAAGATTGACTTATTCTATTCCAAAGATAAAAACAAATTATGGGAAATTTAATATACGCTTTTCGGGCGTAAAGGTATGGAATGAAATTAATGATGAAATAAAGAAACTTAAACCATCAAAATTCAAAGCTGAAGTTAAAAAATTCCTACTGCAAAAATACAAAGAATGATTGTCAAAACTAACAAAAGAAAATTAAAAATACAAATTAATAATTACATGCAATTATATTTGAACAAGATTTTCTTTTTTTCTCTTCCTTTTGTTTTTTTCTCTTCTTTTGAATAGTTATAAGCAAGGTACTAGTAACAGTGAATTACTTATTTATATATGAACAATTTTTGACCTTCAAGTTATACTTCTGTGCTTTAATTAAGATTAATTGGAAATGGAAATATATTATTTATTAAGCTAGCTGCCTCGTTTAACCTAATGGTTACTGCTGCTAGCTTGCACCCATATCAGGATCCAAATATTTAATGTAAATATTTTTTTTTGAAATAATGGTGCTCAATAAATTGATTGATTGATTGATTGATTTTAACTAGTACTTCAAACACTCATTAATAATTCATAAGCTTATTGGCAAATCATGTCAACCATAATATGTCACGTGCAGTGGCTTTAAACCTGATAAAACACTCCTAATTAGTATTCTTTATGTAAAGAATACTAATAAGGCAGTATCTATTGTAGTCGTGTCCTCATTAGTATTTCTTATATAAAGAATACTAATAAGGCAGTAAATCTATTGAATTTGTAGTCGTGTTTGAAGCCGTTTAATAAACTCGCAGGTCGTGTTTTATTAGGTCTAAAGCCACTCGCCCTGCGCGCTCGTGGCTTTAAACCTAATAAAACACTCCTGCTCATTTATTAAACAGTACTTAAAACACGCGTAGGAGTGTTTTATCACGTGACGTCTTATGGTTGGCATGATTTGAAGGTCAGGAAAGAGAACAGTTTCGTGACTGAAAGCACTGGTGTCAAATCTATGTGGTCTGCGTGCTGCTATGCGCAATTCCACTGATCCTGCTATTCAAACTGGCAAAATGTTCCACGGGAACTAATTAAGTGTTAAAATATGCATTAGGGGTATGTTTATTGAATAATTAATGAAGGGAAATACATAAAAGGTAGGATTTTCTGTAATACAGCTTGTTTTGTGCTGATCGCCACGGGGAAGAAGTGTTCGAGTAAAGAGATTAGATCGTTAGCCATGGTGGGATGGAGGGGTGGGGGTGAGGGTGGGGATGGGAATATCATTTTGTGACGCGTGGTTTAAGGCGCCCACCCTCCCACCCCATTTTTCGGCTGTCCTTGCTGGTCTTCCGCTCCGGATCCTACCTCCATGTTTCGAATGAAACAATGGATGTTCCTTTCCCCCAATACTTAATCAGTGATCCGTGCCGGGAAAAATGGCCAGTTTGGATATTTTACTATCTCGTACCCAGATATGCCCGTTCGCAGATTGCTGATCTATTGCATATTGTCTAGAAATACACGCCTTTTTTATTTAAATATAAATATACGCCTATAGTAGACTTAATTTTAGAAATCAGGTAATTTGAGTGTTCATTCCTGTTCTGCAATATACCGGCATTATGAATAAGTATGAGTGTCAAAGAGATGAAATAGATAGATGGTTCAGTTATTAAAATTACAACCTTAGTATTACAGGCTTAAAAGCTGAATTGTAAAGGTTTTGCATATAACTTTATAAAATCCGAATACTAAAATACTAACATGATTTACAACTATTAATATTGAAAGTTTAAAAAAGTCTTAAGAACTATGCCGCTGCATGCCATAATATGAAGGAGCCTTGAGCCTGTCCGTTTTGCATAAAGGTATCGTAAATTGTATCACGAGGGTAATTGTATCATCAGTATAACGAGGGTGTAGTACAGCCGTCCTCTTTTATCTTATACGTCTCTGCAATTATAAGAGTGTAAAATTTAAGGCTGTTTTTTTGTCAGGATTTACAGTTCAACTTACTCTGTACGTTGTACTGGCTCTGGTTCTCTTTGAAGCTTCATCTCCTTCGGGATTTTTGCATCTTTGTTCAGAAAACCCACGCGTATTCGTCTCGATGCAGATCTATAAAAAAATACGAGTTCTTTTCTTCTAGCTTCTGCGAGACACGATCAAGATATCTATATGGACACGATACATGCGGCATTCAACAACTAAAACCCCACCTAATTTAGATTAATATGAAAAAATTAAGTTCTATATACTGGTGTTTCATCTGCGCTTAATTAAAGATTGCTCAAGAACACAGCAAGAGCACGCTTTGTAGAATTGAGAAGAGACCTAAGAAGAGATCAATGCGGAAATAATGAAAATTGACTCGACTCAAATATTGCCGAAGCGAGACTCGACAAATAAATGATTCATTGGCAATTACGAAATCACAACAAAACAACCTACCTCAAGTCAGCTACAACAAGTACCAAAAGAAACACCACAAATATCGACCGATTCATCGTGGTTGTGAATCTTTCCTCGGCAATAAACTGTCCGCGAAATATTTTGTGTACTGCAACTGAGCAATGCGCCGTGCCCTAATCGGACGAGGCGGCTCCAAGTCGCTGGGTAATATTCTTGGGTAATATGACTTATTTTTCACCCTGCTCGGTTTCCTTTGTTCTTATCGGGGAATATATTCAATATTCCCCTCTAATCAATTTCCGTTTAATAATCCCTTCTAATATTCACCTGCAATTAATAATCCCCTCTAATATTCACCTGCAATGTCTTAGCATCACAAAAAAAATGAGAAAAAAACAACATAGCGAAGGCAATATGACATTAAGAATTATTTCTATTCTTACTCGATCATTAATGCGACCTCGCAGTGTGAAAAATAAGTACGTTATTTTGAGGCACCTCGGGGATATGTGTTTATCATTACGTGAATAAATCACATATCCCCTCGTTGCCTCAAAATAACCTATACTTAATTAACATCAAACCACCAATAAGAACAGTCCTCTTTTACATCGAAGGAAACCAACAATGCGTGAACAATTAAAGCGTGATAAATATGTTTTTATGTTATGTTTGGTCGTATCGTATGGAGTCACTCGACGATATGGTCGAATTGGAAACTATACGATAGGTGTGACTATATGGTGTGATTCAATATTTAATGGCAATGCAACACGGATACGAAGTCAGTGAACACTGCAACGGCCCGTAACTGGCACTCGTGGTTCTAACAGACTAGCTAGTTTGCATAAGAATAGTTCATTTCTGTACGTGCATACCTGTTAAAACCGCAATAAATCAACTTAACTTGCTATGCAAATTGCTCATTTCAACGTTAATCTTTTGAGAAATGTAATATTTTGCTTTCATGTCATGCTATTCAGAATGCGTTGTTTCGTATCTGAATGTCACTTACGTGAAAACAACCCATCTCTCGAAAGTGCAAATAAACATTGAAGTCTGCCATTTGTATACAAATCTATACACAATATTTTAGTTTGTTTGACGTAAAGTGGTTTCTCCTCCGCTGGTGAAGCGTTACGCTGCATCATTCCAATGACAATATTGATGATGTCGTGGAAACAATGCATACTCTGAATTCCGCTTGCTCAACATACCTATAATGTTGTCTATAACATTGTTATCTACGCTTTCTTTAATAATCTCTAACAGAACATATCTTACAGTTGCATCTATATCGCCATCTTGCTTACTTCCTCGTGGTCCATAATTAATGTTCATTATGCTAATTATGCTAGACACTACAATACCATGATTGTTTACATGTAAAATGATTTACTGTATCTGATGCTACAAATAATCATGTAAAACCTATATGAATGCAGTTCATTCACCGTCATTCACTCATGCATGTATACCCTTATTACATCAAGTATTACGCTTTTACTTATATTATCTATACCGTATTACTCGATTGAGCGCCGCCCCCGATTGGGCGCTCGCCGCATTTGAGATCAAATTTTTTTAATAAAGAGCGCCGACACCGAATGAGCGCCGCACTAAACAGTGTAAAAACTTTCCGCCGTCAAAATGGGCACATTTAGTGACAAAGTTATTTAAAACTTGTTTATTTTATTGTTAAAAGTTCATGTCATAATATATTTTTAAAGAGCGCCGCCCCCGATTGAGCGCCGCCCCCGAATGAGCGCCACATCCGAAACTCTGAAAATTTAAAGAGCGCCGCGGCGCTCAAACGAGTAAATACGGTACTTATTAACTTAGCCACTTTCCTAACTCCAAACCCACCCTGTCAACTTTCCCTGTCGAAGGAAACCGGAGCGCCCGAGGAAAAGCCACGACTTTCGGCAGAGGTTTGACAGATTCTTTTCACATGAGTACATATAGCGAACCCACGATGCTTGACGAAAGAAGGGTGACGAAAACCTATGTACCCTGGCTGTCAACTGTGGTAAAACGATTAATGTGGGAAAGGGACAGTTTCATCACTGACTATAACGGAGGTAAAATTCCAAAACCAAATGATGTTATACGTACGCGGAATCAGTGACAATGATGAAGTGCCGGATTTTGTACATAAGAATAACAGCGGAGGATAAACGACAAATGCAAGATCTAAATAAGTACCTACAATCCAGGCCAAAACGCTGTGGACACTTTGCAAAAATCATAACAAACAGCCCGTAAAACTTGAATTTACTCGCATATCCGCCTCCTCACTTCAATGTTGCATAATTGAATTATCCACACTTCTTATTGGATAAAAATCCCATTCAACATCTTTCGAGGCCAATGTCTGTGGGTTATCCACAACATTTTAGCCAGGATTATAGCTCTAGTATAAATAAATTGAGTCTTGTTTATGTTTCGTCCTGTAGTTACAATGGACCAATAGACCCTGCAGTCTACAACAAATCAATGCGATCTAGAATAAATAAATTTAGTTTCAGTTTCGTTAAATTTAGTATAGCTTATGTACTGCGGTGTTTATGAAAATGTTTAATAGGACCAAACATCGTCGATTTTGGTGTATGAAGCCAGTGGCGGAAATCTTGGTGGGGCGGGGGGCGACCGC
>CACRXK020008094.1:0-16558 GCA_902702795.2 Paramuricea clavata
CTTTGAACTGTATTTTCTCAAAAATAGCCCGTGGCCTCAATTTCAAATATAGCTAAATGAAAAGAAAAAAGTTTTCGGCGTTTGTAGGTATCAAACATATCGTTAGGAAAATAGGGGCTCACAATGTTTTAGTTCAGTCTTTGAGACCCAGTTGCTTCGCACGTGTTGTGGTCAAATTTTTGCCAAGAATCAAAGGCCGAAATGTGAACTTCCTTCATGAAAACCGCTTCGAGGAGGGTCTAGTTTGAAAATTTAGCTATTAATTTCGATTTCATGAGCATATTTTGGTTACACGTTAAGTATTTTTGTGCTAGATGCGATTCAAAATTTGTTGTATATTCAAATCCGGCTTTTGTGTAATTTTGGTGATGATCGGAACAGAAATAAAGATATTTTAAAAACTGGCCTTGGCCTCACGATAAAACTTTCTACAAATGTTCTCTGTTTCATGTACTTTTATTTGATATCTTGGGTATAAGCGTAAAAATAGGCGCTCATACAGTTTAAGAGGTTGTAAAATGCATGACTTGCCAAAGTAGCAACTGTTTCAGATCGAATGCACACGGACAGCACACCAGAGACAATGGCAGGGTACTGAAATAGAACGTCACTAAAAAGTTCTGTATGATTAATTTAGAACATGTTCACTCTTTCAACATAAAACAGTCATTTATTTTGTACAAACATTTTGCAATATTTACACGATTGTGCTTTTTGTAAACACGCGTTGCGTGTATTCCACACAATTGCGTGACTCATTTTACTCGCGCATGCTCAGACAAATTTCCCACCTGTTACCATGCAGTAAAACAATTATCATGCAGTTACACTTATATTCATACTTGCGCTTAATATTACCGGTAAATCATTGGCCATGCATGAGAGTGTTTTGTACACATTTTTGTCTATTTTCGAAATGTACTTGACCAGACGACTATGTATTTGTATTAAATATGAAAGAGGATATCAAAGTTGGCAGAGCATGGGCTAGTATTCCAAAGGTCATAGGTTCGATTCCCACAGTGGCCGGGCATATTTTTCAAGCTCGCCCGGTGTGGATATACACTCAGAGTAACATCACAAACATATATTCACCTGAGTACACAACACCAGCACAGAAAAAAATATCAACATACCCCAGTGCGTCCAAGTTATGTACTGTAACTAAGTAGTGTCTGCCATCCTACGTCTGAAATTTTTATTCTGACTTTCAGAAGAAGCATAGTCCAATCTGGCATTTTAATAGATTTAAGCAGAATTGACTGGCTTTGTTCCAAAAGAGTCGTGTCTAATGCCTCGAGTCTTGAAAATATCACATCGGTTGCCCCAAAATCACAACATCAGAATATTATATACCCGGCGACCGCCTTCTGATGCCGATAATTTCGTTGATGTTCTCCTCGGGGTTCTCCGTATAGGCACACGCAACAACATTCAGGGATTTCCGATGAATTGCTCGCCATTCGTTTTAATGCGACGCGTCCTTTCTTGTGGTGATATTTCCTTCGATTTAATGAGAGCGCTTGTTGACGCGTGCGGCGATGCAATTTTGGCGCGCACGGAGAGAAAAACAATCTCCTGTTCTTGTCTTTCCATTCGAACACGCTTTGGACTTGGCTCTAGGTCCGCGTTTCCTGCAGGGTCTGAGCCGTCTTCATCTATATTATGGCTGTTTGCTGTCGTGGTCTTTAAGATCAGCGATATTTAATACCTTTTCTACGTCGCTAGAGAACAATCGGAAAGTTGCGCTTCCTTCGTGCTTTCTACTAGATTTCGGATGGCCAAAGAGCAAGTCATTGTACGCGTTAATTCTTGCTATAGTCAAACCAATGCGAATATACTGGAAAGTACATTTCGCACATTGACTTGAGCACACAGCGGTTTTTGTTCGAAACTGGCGCGTGTTTGCATTTATAACTCCCAACTACGGCGTTGACAAATGTGTTAAGCCATTACGAATTATTAAATTATTACTAAATTGGATGTAGCTTATCAATATTTAAACCGAGAATAAAACGGACTATTAAATTACACTAGTATGATATGATTGGGTGAGTTAATTTAATTTGTATATGTCAACCCTCAAACGTCTGCCTTACAAACGCCATGGGAACGAACACATTTTGCCTTAATTTTTTCACACATCGTGCGGGTCCTCATGCTTACCGTCAGGAACCTTGTCCTCACTGTCAGGAACCTTGTCCTCAGCGTCAGGAACCTTGTCCTCAGCGTCAGGAACCTTGTCCTCAGCGTCAGGAACCTTGTCCTCTCCGTCAGGAACCTTGTCCTCACTCTCAGGAACCTTGTCCTCACCGTCTGGAACCTTGCCCTCAGCGTCAGAAACCTTGTCCTCAGCGTTAGAAACCTTGTCCTCACCGTCAGGAACCTTGTCCTCACCGTCAGGAACCTTGTCGTCACCGTTAGGAACCTTGTCCTCAGCGTGAGGAACCTTGTCCTCACCGTCAGGAACCTTGTCCTCAGCGCCAGGGACCTTGTCCTCAGCGTCAGGAACCTTGTCCTCAGCCTCAGGAACCATGTCCTCAGCGTCAGGAACCTTGTCCTCAGCGTTAGGAACCTTGTCCTCAGCGTCAGGAACATTGTCCTCACCGTCAGGAACCTTGTCCTCAGCGTCAGGAACCTTGTCCTCAGCCTCAGGAACCATGTCCTCAACGTCAGGAACCTTGTCCGCAGCGTTATGAACCTTGTCCTCAGCGTCAGGAACCTTGTCATCAGCCTCAGGAACCTTGTCCTGAGCGTCAGGAACCTTGTCTCAGCGTTAGGAACCTTGTCCTCAGCAACACAAACCTTTTCCTCAGCGTCAGGAACCTTGTCCTCCGCGTCGGGAACCTTGTCCTCTGCGTTCGGAACCTTGTCCTCACCGTCAGGAACCTTGTCCTCAGCGTCAGGAACCTTGTGTTCAGCATCAGGAACCTTGTCCTCAGCGTCAGGAACCTTGTCCTCAGCGTCAGGAACCGTGTGCTCAGCGTCGGGAACCGTGTCATCAACGTCCGGAATCTTGTCGTCAGCGTCAGGAACCTTGTCCTCAGCGTCAGGAACCTTGTCCTCAGCGTAAGGAACCTTGTCCTCAGCGTCAGGAACCTTGTCCTCAGCGTCAGGAACCTTGTCCTCAGCGTCAGGAACCTTGTCCTCAGCGTCAGAAACCTTGTCCTCAGCATCAGGAACCTTGTCTTCACCTTCAGGAACCTTGTCCTCACCGTCAGGAACCTTGTCCTCACCGTCAGGAACCTTGTCCTCAGCGCCAGGAACCTTGTCCTCAGCGTCAGGAACCTTGTCCTTAGCGTCCGGAACCTTGTCCTCACCGTGAGGAACCTTGTTCTCAGCGTCAGGAACCTTGACTTCAGCGTCAGGAACATTGTCTTCAGCGTCAGGAACCTTGTCCTCACAGTCAGGAACCTTGTCCTCAGCGTCAGGAACCTTGTCCTCACCGTCAGGAACGTTGTGCTCACCGTCAGGAACCTTGTCCTCACAGTCAGGAACCTTGTCCTCAGCATCAGGAATCTTGTCCTCAGCGTCAGGAACCTTGTCCTCAGCGTCAGGAACCTTGTCCTCAGCGTCAGAAACCTTGTCCTCACCGTCAGGAACCTTGTCCTCACAGTCAGGAACCTTGTCTTCAGCGCCAGAAACCTTGTCCTCAGCGTCAGGAACCTTGTTCTTAGCGTCAGGAACCTTGTCATCACCTTCAGAAGCCTTGTCCTCAGCGCCTGGAACCTTGTCCAGAGCGTTAGAAACCTCCTCAGCGTCAGGAACCTTGTCCTCACCGTCAGGAACCTTCTTCTCAGCGTCAGGAACCTTGTCCTCGTCTTCAGGAACCTTGTTCTCACAGTGAGGAACCTTGTCCTCACCGTCAGGAACCTTCTCCTCACCCTCAGCAACCTTGTCCTCACTGTCAGGAACCTCGTCGTCAGCGTCAGGAACCTTGTCCTTAGCGTCAGGAACCTTGTCGTCAACGTAAGTAACCTTGTCCTCACAATCAGGAACCTTGTCCTCACAGTCAGCAACCCTGTCTTCACTGTCAGGAACCTTGTCCTCAGCGTCACGAACCTTGTCCTCAGCGTCAGGAACCTTTTCATTAGCGTCAGGAACCTTGTTCTCACCGTCAGGACCCTTGTCCTCACCGTCAGCAACCTTGTCCTCACCGTCAGGAACCTTCTCCTCACCGTCAGCAACCTTGTCCTCACTGTCAAGAACCTTGCGTCAGCGTCATGAACCTTGTCCTCAGCGTCAGGAACCTTGTCGTCAGCGTAAGTAACCTTGTCCTCACAATCAGGAGCCTTTTCCTCACAGTCAGCAGCCTTGTCCTCACTGTCAGGAACCTTGTCCTCAGCGTCAGGAACCTTGCCCTCAGCGTCAGGAACCTTGTCCTTGGCGTCAGGAACCTTGTCCTCAGTGTCAGGAACCTTTTCATTAGCGTCAGGAACCTTGTCCTCACCGTCAGCAACCTTGTCCTCACGGTCAAGAACCTTGCGTCAGCGTCAGGAACCTTCTCCTCACCGTCAGCAACCTTGTCCTCGCTGTCAAGAACCTTGCGTCAGCGTCAGGAACCTTGTCCTCAGCGTCAGGAACCTTGTCGTCAGCGTCAGTAACCTTGTCCTCACAATCAGGAGCCTTTTCCTCACAGTCAGCAACCTTGTCCTCACTGTCAGGAGCCTTGTCCTCAGCGTCAGGAACCTTGTCCTCAGCGTCAGGAACCTTGTCCTTGGCGTCAGGAACCTTGTCCTCACCGTCTGGAACCTTGTCCTCAGCGTCACCGTCAGAAACCTTGTCCTCGCCGTCAGGAACCTTGTCCTCACTATCAGGAACCTTGTTCTCAGCGTCAAGAACCTTGTCCTCACCGTCAGAAACCTTGTCCTCTGCGTCAGGAACCTTGTCCTCACTATCAGAAACCTTGTTCTCAGCGTCAGGAACCTTGTCCTCACCGTCAGGAACCTTGTCCTCTCCGTCAGGAACCTTGTCCTCACCGTCAGGAACCTTTCATGACGACCCGCACAGCCTAAAAATTGCAACTTTTGCGGATTGAATATGCAAAAGTCCGGAAATCAGAGCGCATTATCTCATTAAATGAATTCGAAAAACTTTCTTCAATCGGTTATTTGTTTCATTACTCACAGTAGGTACTCGGTTTGAAATTCTATTATTAACAAGTTATTAATTATAGACGGTTTGCTGTGGCCTTGAAAAGTGCCTAGGATACGATTTCCGTAGTGCATGTCTTGGAACTGAAATCTTTTTACGGGAACTAACACTGTCGAACACGCTGAGTTCAAATCCGAAAAGTTCCCGCTCCGTAGACCTTGCGTATTCTCACGAACTGCTATTTTATTTTCTCTGATTTCACGACTAACTTTTTCTTTGTTCAACGACACGGATGGATGATGATAAACTCAAAATGACTAATTCCTATGATCCAGTCTCTACATTTAACAAAAGACCGTTTTGCTTGGATCATTTTGAGTTATGTAATTTAAGCGCGTTGGACGTAAACAACAAATCTTGTCTACAACTTTGGGAAGGTGCCGGTATCGCTTTCTAAAATTCTCAGTTTTGGCTCAATCTCTATAAACTCACAAGGACGTTAATGTCAAGTCTTTGGGCTATGTCGCTGGGCTAAGAAAGAATTGCTTGGCATGCGATCAAAATGTTTATACCGCGATGTAAAACGGTAATCTTATGTAATGGGTCAGCATTCAAATTTTCAACACAGTTTCTGAGACGTAATTCAAGAGGTAACTTATCATTGCATTTGAACTATTATATCAGTTGGTGTCATTCTGCGCGATAAGCGAATATTATCGGGAAAAAAGCTTCCATATACGTTGAAATCACCAAATACACAGCTTATGGAAACATTTTTCTACTTCGTCGTAAGTTTACAGAGCAGATTTTATACTTTCGTACTGTTCTTTGTCTGTAATGTGTACATTTATTCTTCTAGTTTAAGGTTATTTATGATTGATCCTGTCGTAAGTCTTCAACCAGCAACCCATCGACAATATTTAATGTTAGCGTTGTCTTTGCCGTTGCTTTGGCATTGCGTTACTGTTGTTTTAAATACCATGATTGCGCTAAACGAGCTATTTATCAGGCCAGTGACATAGCCAAACGACTTAGCATTAACGTCCTTGTGATTTTATAGAGATATCGCTAGAACTGTGTATGTTAGATAGCGTTATCTGTACCTTCCCAAAGTTGTAAACGATATATGTTGTTTACGTTCAACACGCATAAGATTACATAATTCAAAATTATTCGAGCGAAACGGTCTTTTGTTAAAAGGAAGACTAGTTAATAGAAATTAGTCCTTTAGAGTGACATAAGAGTGTGTCATCGTCCATCCGTGTCATTGAACAAAGAAAAAGTTAGTCGTGAAATTAGAGAAAATAAAATACTAGTTTGTGAGAAAACGCAAGAACTACGGAGTGGGAACGTTTCTGATTTGAACTCAGCGTGTTTGAAAGTGCTAGTTCCCGTAAAAATATTTCAGTTCCACCACATGCACTACGAAAGTGAACGATATCGGGACGCTGCAAACGGCCTATTAAAAATGCGTACTGCGGGAAGCAATTTGTTATGCTCGGTTAAACATTATACAGCATAATATCAGCTGTGTGACACTAATGTGTATGAATGTCTGTAGATATTAAACAGAGTCAAATGTCTTACCCTATCAAAAGATATATAATTATTCCATTGCAGTATTGTCTCTGGCCATTTCTTAAATCTCAGCTTGCCTATACCGAACAGACGAACAAGCTTTTCTCGCCACTTTTTCCTTGACAAGTTTTACTTGCTCGCGTATACGACAAAAAATTTACAAGTTTTCCGCGTGCCAAGGAGCCTTGACAGTATATAAGCTGGTCAGTACGTACCACACAATATCTTGTCAATGTAATGAGAGTACAGAGTATGGTATAGTAAAGTAAGATTATGAAGTCAAGAGACAATTAATACGCAAGCAATACATGCATGGTCATGGACAATGCACAATTTTTGTCTGCTTTTTTTCTCAATTAAACATACAATTATAATTTATATACAAAAACAAATAACAGAAGGAAAACGTCTACATATAAACGTATAATAACGCAGCGTAAATCAATATCACTGATGTGAAAGGCATGCAATATTCGGCCGCCAATCACAAAACATATATTCTATAATATGAATATTATAGGCAGCTGTTCTGTTGTATAATATTCCTGAAAAATACAAGGAAAATTTGACGTTTTGAAAGTTTAGTTTTATCCTCACTGACAATGAATTAGTTTATATATATATATATATATATATATATATATATATATATATATATATATATATATATATATATATATATATATATATATATATATATATATATATATACATATATGTATATATATACGGTAATTTATATATAGACAGGTTTCGAAGTTCCGATCCCAATGGAATTGCAGAGCCGCAGGTTCAATTCCCGCCGGAGGGCCTATATAGTTGCATATATCGAAACTGCTTTTGGTTAGGTTTAAAAAAATGTTGATAAATTTCCGTTCGATTATCCATCTACAAGTATCTTTATTCTAATTGGTATTCTTCTCAATACACTCGCAGTGCATTGATTTATGATTGATTGAACAACCTGATAAAACACTCCTGCATTGAACATTACCTATTAAATATCCTATTAGAATATATAATTGGTCTTTGATAGAGAAAACGGCCAATAGGATCGAATACACTGTATTGTATCAGTCAGATTGTATTTGCAAATTGGGTTTCTTGTTCAGGATGAGACTTACAATGAACATTTTTTAAGATAAGAGAATTTGATGGCAAATAGTAAACAAGTATTTAATAAATAAGTGTAGCAACGCTGTTTCTAAAAATATCACTTTGTACATAAATATTTGTTTTCAATAAGATGTAAGTTGCTGTGTAATAATTATGATACAACTTTCAGCTTTATAACTGATTAAGCAAAGATGAATACATCTTCTTAATCTGTCAGCAAAAGATGACTGCATCTTTCTGACACAAGAGCGTCCACTAAAAGAATTCTCACAATTTTTATACTGTACAACAGCAATATGTATTTTTTATGTCTCGAATAGTAGCTTATGATAAAATTATAGAATTTGTTGTACTTTTCATTTAGATATAAGTTGCTGTGTAATAATTATGATACAGCTTTCAGCTTTAACTGATTATAAAGCAAAGATGACTACATCTTCTTAATCTGTCAGCAAAAGATGACTGCATCTTTCTGACACAAGAGCATCCACTAAAAGAATTCTCATTATCTTTATACTGTATACAACAGCAATGTAGTTTTTATGCCTTGAATAGTAGCTTATGATAAAATTATAGAATTTATTGTACTTTTCATTTAGATTTAAATTGCTGTGTAATAATTATGATACAACTTTCAGCTTTAACTGATTAAGCAAAGATGACTACATCTTCTTAATCTGTCAGCAAAAGATGACTGCATCTTTCTGACACAAGAGCGTCCACTGAAAGAATTCTCATAATCTTTATACTGTACAACAGCAATGTAGTTTTTATGCCTTGAATAGTAGCTTATGATAAAATTATAGAATTTATTGTACTTTTCGTTTAGATATAAGTTGCTGTGTAATAATTATGATACAATTTTCAGCTTTAACTGATTAAGCAAAGATGACTACATCTTCTTAATCTGCCAGCAAAAGATGACTGCATCTTTCTGACACAAGAGCGTCCACTAAAAGAATTCTCATAATCTTTATACTGTACAACAGCAATGTAGTTTTTATGCCTTGAATGGTAGCTTATTCTAAAATTATAGAATTTATTGTACTTTTCATTTAGATATAAATTGCTGTGTAATAATTATGATACAACTTTCAGCTTTAACTGATTAAGCAAAGATGACTACATCTTCTTAATCTGTCAGCAAAAGATGACTGCATCTTTCTGACACAAGAGCGTCCACTAAAAGAATTCTCATAATCTTTATACTGTACAACAGCAATGTAGTTTTTATGTACTGTTTAAAAAACAAGCAGGAGACTTTTATTAGGTTTAAAGTCACGAGCGCGCAGCGCGAGTGGCTTTAGACCTAATAAAACACGACCTGCGAGTTTTTTAAATGGCTTCAAAAACGTTTGCATGATAAGTCAAATCTGAATAAGAAAAATCTTTATATAAAAATCTTTATATAAAAATCTTTATATAACAATCTTTATATAGTTTGCATAACAATGGTCTTTTGTTAAAGTGTTCTTTAGCTGGTATAAAGACGTATGCACGTGACTAATTTCTTACTCAAGATTTGGATAATTGCTTCATGAATTATTAATGAGTTTTGGAAGCCTTGAATAGTAGCTTATGATAAAATTATACAATTTATTGTACTTTTCATTTAAATATAAGTTGCTGTGTAATAATTATGATACAACTTTCAGCTTTAACTGATTAAGCAAAGATGACTACATCTTCTTAATCTGTCAGCAAAAGATGACTGCATCTTCCTGACACAAGAGCGTCCACTAAAAGAATTCTCATAATCTTTATACTGTACAACAGCAATGTAGTTTTTATGTCCTGAATACTAACATTATTTTATAGGATTTATTGTGAAATAAAAGTGAGCGTATACCTCTTCAATTAGTATGCATTATCACTGCATGGTGATAAGAAGTAATAAGGTAGAATAGTGCATCTATATTGATTCTACATGATTGCTTCTACATACTCATTGAAATAAACAGTAGAGGCAAATGTAAATCCTACCCGTGCCCGTGAAGGTGCAGAAACATTAATGATTAGTCCATAAGAGAAATGCCATCATAATCATACCACCTGCCATGATATTTGTATCTCCATGTAGTGAACTCCATTCTCGAATGCGATTCCTCCTAGGGTGTATGTGGTGTTCCAAACGATTAATGTTTTATATAACATTGACATTATACAATTCAATACACCTTTTCGATAATTACGTCACAAGTATTTCCTTTGTCTGGGAGCCTCGCTTCATGAATCAAGAAGAAACACAATTCGCTCACGATTCATGAAAACGAGGCTCCTGGGCCAAGGAGCAACTTGTGACGTAATTATTGAAAGGGTGTAGTGTAGAGTCTTGTGGTATGGTTTGTATGGTTGAACATGCAACTTCTGTTGTGATGCTCACAGGCAGGGTAAACAGCTTGTAAAGGTACGATTGTAAGAATTATCACATGTAATAAAGTAAATTGTTACATTCATAACCTTTGGGCTTCGATGGTCAGTAATCAAAGCACGGAATGAGTCAAACAAATAACAATAGTGTATAAACTGTCTAATAAACACGTTTAAATATATGCGTCAGTATGCAAATCTATCACACCTTGGGTAAAATATTACCATGCAGAACAGGTGGGAAATTTGTCGTCGCTGACCAAAAAATTGCGGGCAGAAACAAAGCTCATTCCATTTTACATTCAAAACAAAGCAGAAAGTTAGCAAGAAGCTGTTTTAGCTGACGATTTTTTGCTTTCCATTCAACGATTTACAAATTATTGGTTATTCTTTTAAAAGTCGATCATGAATTCTTTGTTTTGGGATGATTGTTTTGTAATCGAGTGATTGGAAGAAGTTCATATGGCGACGTGAACATGGGAGTAAATACCGTATACGTCGATCTATGGCTTGTTTAAAACCGTAATAAACGAAGAAAGACGTGATTTGAGAATGAAATGTAAGTTGAAATTAACTTTATATGCCTCAAATTTTCCATCCTATGTTTCTTAATGTAACTTCAGCTGTCTAAGTTAAAAATACAAGCTCGCGAAATTTGACAAATTTTGAAAATATGTAAAAATAGCTTGACTTTGAACTGTATTTTCTCAAAAATAGCCCGTGGCCTCAATTTCAAATATAGCTAAATGAAAAGAAAAACTTTTCGGCGTTTGTAGGTATCAAACATATCGTCAGGAAAATAGGGGCTCACAATGTTTTAGTTCAGTCTTTGAGACCCAGTTGCTTCGCACGTGTTGTGGTCAAATTTTTGCCAAGAATCAAAGGCCGAAATGTGAACTTCCTTCATGAAAACCGCTTTGAGAAGGGTCTAGTTTGAAAATTTAGCTATTAATTTCGATTTCATGAGCATATTTTGGTTACACGTTAAGTATTTTTGTGCTTGATGAGATTCAAAATTTGTTGTATATTCAAACCCGGCTTTTGTGTAATTTTGGTGATAACCGGAACAGAAATAAAGATATCTTAAAAACTGGCCGTGGCCTCACAATAAAACTTTCTAAAAATGTTCTCTGTTTCATGTACTTTTATTTGACATCTTAGGTATAAGCGTAAAAATAGGGGCTCATACAGTTTGAGAGGTTGTAAAATGCATGACTTGCCTCTATTTTCATGTAAACATTCGAAATTCTTCGACAGCAAAGTAGCAACTGTTTCAGATCGAATGCACACGGACAGCCCGCCAGAGACAATGGCAGGGTACTGAAATAGAACGTCACTAAAAAATTCTGTATGATTAATTTAGATCATGTCCACTCTTTCAACATAAAACAGTCATTTATTTTGTACAAACATTTGGCAATATTTACACAATTGTGCCTTTTTGTAAACACGCGTTGCGTGTATTCCACGCAATTGCTTGGCTCATTTTACTCGCGCATGCTCAGACAAATTTCCCACCTGTTGTGTATGACAGATTGGGATTCAATTCTCATATGCCTACCTAGGCAAGTCCCAGCGGAATATGGTTTGAGAGTTTTTATCGACTAGTACTTGTTTCAAATCAACTGGTGCTTTCGTAACTTCTAATATTTATTCATATATAGGTGGGTCAGTTTAGAATAGATAAAAATATCAATTTGATGTGTTGTGTCATGTGTGGCAACTTGATTAATAGTTTTAATATAGACGTGTTCCTAACTTGAAACAGTTTAAGGTCCTTATAGTTTACTATAAAATATGTAACAATCTTTGGGTCACATTTTATATATTTTAGAGACACCCCGGCAAGGGTTTGATTGTTTTTGGAATTACCCATTTCACTCCAATGAGCCCAATTTTCAGCATTTTGTTATTAAATGTTATCTTGCCTATAATGCCGGACAATTTTATTCGTCAAGGGAAGTGTTTAGTTAGAATGCTATAGACTTTGCCAATGTTTCATGTTGACATATTTAGATTTTTAATTTTCCTAACACTTCCTACTTAAGTATTTTGATATTATTATTTGACTCTGACATCTCATGGTAGACAATTATCAATTATTTACTGACACCGAGGGAAACAGTGTGTTTTGTGGACCCGCGACCGTCGATGTTTCCCGAGGCGAAGCCGAGGGAAACATCGACGGTCGACGGTCCACAAAACACACTGCTTTCCCGAGGTCTTAGTAAATATTATTGATATATTTTAAAATAATATTTGTACTATAGTAAATATTAGTACTGTAGTAAATATTATTTGACTATTGATATATATATAATTATTTATTATATATATCAATAGTCAAAGAAACAACAAATTAAAGAATAAATGAACGTAAATACATGAAATATTTTACTGTTAAAACATCAAATTTAAACACTGGCTACACTGCAGTTACTTGAAGCGAAAGTTTTAATTACGTACTAGGAATGTCCAAAGGTCGCATCTTCACGTGACGGCGCACGTGAATTTTTTTGTTATTCGCCGGTCGATAACGTATTATCTCCCTCTGGCGCTGTTGCGAGGGAGACAGCCTAATTTCGTCACTCTCACGTGATATGCTCTTAACCAATAAAACGCTAGAAAAATGCGACTTTGACTATTGATATATAATAATATTACTTATCGACTGTGGCATGCTCTCCCATATCTCACCTATTAAAGCGGCAATGTCACCCGCTGCGTACCCGTTCTGCGCATAACAAACCGATTTTCGGAATATGTCGGAAAAGATCGGAATCACTCGAAACCACAACATTCCGGCTATAAAAATGTGCATATATTCACATTTTCAGCGCCGGAAAAGACCAAACAATTGCTTCATTTCATACAGGTTGACAATTATAGTTGTAAAGGTTTATGTACCACCAAAAGAAACCAGAACAACAAGTGAGGTTGCCCGCGTATGTGTTGTGCCAGCGCTGCAAGAGTGGAGATCGCAAAACTCCTCAGTCTCCTTGCAAGAGAAGGGTATGTATGCGAATCAAATGTACTAGACGGTATCTTTTATTTGTGTTTGCATATTATACCACATTATATTTACTGTTTATCCTACTTTGTTGTAGGATGTTGGCGATAGTACCATGTGGTGCATGTACTCCGTGGCCTCACACAGCGTGCAACTGTCAACACTGAGAAAACGATGATATTAAGCCGAGGTTAGGTTTGTGAATTTCTATTAATACATGTTAAATTGACAAAATTGTTTCGAACATTTTTAAAATGAAGTATATTAAACAAGTTTGAAGATGCGGTACAGTTCGTATGTAAACAAATGTCTATGTAAACAAAGGCTTTGTTTACATTTCAGTATCCAAAACATTGAATTTTATTTGACAACTTATATTTTCATGATTTTAGAGTATAATCAATTATCAAGTCACAACAATCAAGCTTTGCACGAACACAAAATGAAATAACCTAAATAAGCAGTTTGTATAATAAAAAGAGGGCTCCTCTGTGCACATACGCAGATTCGACTGCACCACATCATCAAGTTGAATTTAACTTTGGTTGAAACTGTTGTATGCTGATAAAGTCTAATTGGGAAGTGATGGTGCAGTCTAAAATTTGAAATGGGAAATAGCAGAATATTTGTTCAGGACAGCAAATATAATTCGGCAAAGGCAAATTGCCGACCCGTCAGGACATCATGTCAGGGCGGCATATTAGCGTGCTGTAGGCAATCGTAGCTGTAGGCGTGCTGTAGCATGCTGATGGCAAATCGTTGCTGACCTGATTTTTCCTATTCCAGATGCCTGAATATTAGCCAAATGACACACAATTATATATTTTTAGTATAATTACATAGGTGATTATTGAAAATTCTCCACGCTGATTGGTTGCCGTTGAGGTGATTATTACGCGATAATCACCTAAGCGATTTTCAAAATGGCGGCTGAAGCCTTTTTGTCAATTAAATGACAAAGAAATGTGTATTTTCTTATTTTTTTCCAAATAATCACCTATGAAATTATACTAAAACAATTATTCACCTCAGGCTCGGTGATTATCGTGAATAAAAACCTCGACTTCGTCTCGGTTTTTATTCACCGATAATCACCTCGCCTTCGGCGAATAATTGTTAAATATATAAGTGAAATATGCTAACGTTTTCTATAATAGCTATTTAGTAAATAAAAATAACCAACCCACCTTCTAATTGAAGCTAATTGCAATGCATATGGGGCTTGTGCATGTGAACCGTGTAACAGGCCATTTCATTGTTCTCATTAAAGCTTTGCTTTGATACCAAAGCGAAGCTTTGTGATGGAAACAAATAGCATGACTTAAACCCATATAAGACCAATTATCTTGCTTTGATGCTAGAAATTGTTAAAGCTGTTGGATGGTCATTTCATTATTTTATTATAAAAATACATTATTAAATTCACAGGCATTTATTCATACACTAGATGAAGACACAGTGAGAAAACTGGCAAATAGAAGTTTAAGAAGAGGAATAAGGAGTATGGATTATGTTCACACATAGGCTCGGCATGGATATTTGGGCAAAATGAATCGCTGTGTTGGCCCCTCTTGTGTAGTCCTCATAATAAATTTTGTAACATTATTCATCTGTGACTGGAGTTTATATGTGTTACGGAGAACGATGATATTCATGAACCTTTGATAAATTTTCTAGCGAAGGGAATTTGATTTTAATAATTTATATTGATTATATTCTGATTTATTTTTCTATATAGTAAGTAATAAGGATTTTTTTATATAATAGACATTGGAAATTGCATTTGTTGCTGGTGGTGATATATGTGCAACAGTGGGACCAATGTGGCCTGGGTCGATTGCATTAAGGAAACATGGCGGGTGGAAACATGGCGGGATATAGTCACCATCATGCAATCAATCCGTTGCCCTTGGATAACATTTGGAATGAGAACTGGAATGCACTTGAATCCTTTTTCAACTTTTACATCCCACTGCCGGGTCCTTCTGTTGCTTCGAAAGGTTCATGACTTTGTAGTTTGTGTACAGGTGACTTTACATGAGAAAGGGTTTTGTCATCTGATCTTTGTTTTTAATGGTGTAGATGTTTGGGATTCTGAAAAGAGGAAATATGAAATATTATACAACACTATAACACCTGTGGTCAATGCTGTAAATTATCCCCGAGCCGACGGCGCGAAGCGCCGTGCGGGTGTACTAATTACCCCCCGGCTATTTACACCCGGGGAAACGAAAGCATTAGCGAAGTCTAAAGTTCATCAAATATCGCGGGCGTGGCCCACCAACGATGTTTCGGTGGGTGGTCATCCTCACTGATCTCAGAATATGTGGCGGACTGTCATGAATATATAGCGAACACTGATTGGTCCAATTTAAAGTTTGCATTATAACGACTGCATGACGACAACGAAATAGCAAACATTTCTTGATTTGATGATTGATAAATTTCTTGCAAATATATTTCATTTTTGCTCGCATTTTTGCAAGATTTTGTAAATTTCAAAGGTTTTCTCAGAAAAAAAGGACGAAAGAACGCCTAAAAGAAGGGAGCCGACGTTAACGAAGGTAAGTTAATTGTATTAAATATTGATTTTATAATTGCTTTATTAAAACCCGACGGCCTTTGCGTATATGAAACAACTATTAAAACAAGACAGCATATAATTTCAGTGTATCTTTAATATTGATTCATTTTTTATTATATTGAATTTTTTAAATAAATAAAAAAGAATGCAAAATTATTTGCATGCGAGAGTTTGAAATCATTTTATTGCATTTAATTTAATTTATAAATTAAAGTTTATCGATAAAGCCATTTAATTATTAATAAAGGCACTTTAGTTTTACAAAGAACACTTTAAAACGTTTTGCGAAGCGTTTGTGGCTGAATTTTACTTTAAATTGAAGCTTATATTACGTATAATAACATACCTAATTATATATATATATATATATATATATATATATATATATATATATATATATATATATATATATATATATATATATATATATATATATATATATATATATATATATATATATATATATATATATATATATATATAGCGCTCACTGCTTGCAGTTTGAGCGCTCTGGCATGGTTTTGATGTCCCACAATCGTGAGACATCAAAGGTAACTATAAATAAGAGTTACTTTCATCCTGCTCATCAGCACTACACTGATGAGGCCCATTAGGCCGAAACGGTACCGTCTGTAGTTAGATATCGCTCTATGGCCTGTATAGGTCATATTGAGCGCTCTACAGGATGAGCCATGCCGCTTACGCATTGCGCACACTCACTGCTTGCAGTTTGAGCGCTCTGGCATGGTTTTGATGTCCCACAATCGTGAGGCATCAAAGGTAACTGTAAAATAGCAGTTACTTTC
>CACRXK020008095.1:0-21448 GCA_902702795.2 Paramuricea clavata
GGGTCACGTGTGTGGCCGACATACCGTGGGGGCATACTTCTCCAGAAACATTTTGAAATTTGAAGCCCAAAAATGCCATTTCCTGCCGTCTGAGCATCTAAATTTGCTCTAAAATTTATCCTAACTATACTTCTATTTGAAATAAAAGAAGGAAAAAACGCACAAAGAATTTAAAAAATATTAACAATAATTTATCATTACTTATTGTTAGAAACACGTAGGATGCGCACGCGGTGACACAGTCCTTTAAATCGATTTTGTTAAACAAGGACAAAGGATAAAGCCTAAAACTTACGTTTCGTTTATCAATTTGTTATTCTTCGTTGGTTTGTTTGTATAAATTTAGGAAAAAGGGACTTTTTCTTGGGGGGGGGCAAATGTGATTTCGTGGGGGAGGGGGCACAAGGGGAGACTGGGGGGGAATGGCCCCCAGCTTGTATGTTAAAAAAGGCCCTGCAGGACAAATCCAGTTTTCAAGTGAGCCTCAGAACGTGCATTTTCATTTCCGATCAGCCTGCATCAGAGCAAAGTATCCAAATTTCTTGGCGACGTTCTCGTTCCTCCAGACTTTCCTTCCCTTTTCAAGGTGGAGCACGTCCAAAGGCTTGCAGGAGAGTTCGGCTGGGTCCTTTAGAAACGTACTTGCCAACTTAAATTGCTAGCTTAAAATCTGCGTATTTTGAAGTATTTTGTGTTTTGTTAGTTTTGCTTTGTAAGATATTTAAAATAGGATAATCACTTTAAGATATCATATGGAGCATAAGGACCGCCTTGGGCTTGCATCTAGTCCTTAAGTTTGTTTTATTATATAGCAAGTGTATTAGTAATGACATAAGCAATGTTATTATTATTAATATTACTTAATGATCGGACATAAGCAATGTGGATTGACTTTTTTATGATACGCTGTGCTAATAAAGGAAAGCTTCGCCAAATTTCTTTACTAGTTTTAATTCATTGAGCGGTTTTCTAATTCCCAAGACAACAGAGTCCGTTTTATAGTTTCGTAATTCCCCGATTCCCGTTTATCCTGTCGAATTTCTGTTTCTTTTTTTCTGTTCTGTTCCCCCCGTACATATGATTAATATTACGTATTAATAATAATTATAATTGCTCGATTCCCCCCCCCGTTACTCGTTCCTCCATTCCCCGTTCTCCGTTCCCCCCATTCCCTGTTCCTCCATTCCCCGTTCCCCCATTCCACGTTTTTCGACAGAGAAGACGATCTTTTTGCCTGTATTCAATCTACAAACACTAAAAACAAGTTTACTACTCGTATTTTACTCGTATTCTACTCGTATGTACTCGTATGTACTTGTATTTTACTCGTATGTACTCGTGTGTTACTCGTATGTACTCGTGTGTTACTCGTATGTACTCGTGTGTTACTCGTATGTTACTCGTATGTACTTGTGTGGTGTTTTAGTCACGATCCATAATACGAAGCCAAAGTGAAAGTGTGAAAGAAACTTTAAAGAAATTTCGTCTGCTAATTCTCGTAAATTACTACTCGTATGTACTCGTGTGTTGCTCGTATGTTACTCGTGTGTTACTCGTATGTACTTGTATGTTACTCGTATGTTATGTACTCGTATGTTACTCGTATGTTATGTACTCGTATGTTACTCGTATGTACTTGTGTGTTACTCGTATATGTACTCGTGTGATGTTTTAGTCACCATCCTGAAGAGAATGAACATTGTCAATTTGTCATGGACATTCAAACATTGAAAACAAGCTGAAATTTATAAACAACTTGCATGCGGCAGGGCCTTTCAAAGTCACTCGAGTGGATAATTATGCGTAGCCAGAGCAACATGATAGCCCAACATAATTATGTAATTATGTTGGGCTATGATGTTGCTCTGGCTACGCATAATTATCCACTCGAGTGACTTTGAAAGGCCCTGCCGCATGCAAGTTGTTTATAAATTTCAGCTTGTTTTCAATGTTTGAATGTCCATGACAAATTGACAATGTTCATTCTCTTCAGGATGGTGATTAAATATTAATAAACACAACAGTCAACACAGCCGAAAATCACATATTCGAATTGGTGTATTGCAGGTAAGCGAAATTGTTTTTTAAATTTTCACTAAACACCACAAACTGAATGTGACTGACTCCCTTTTGTTCGTCTTGATTGTCAACATCGTCATCGAGAATATATTATTTTATATACAGTATACTATATATACTCAAGTAGAGAACTAGCCGCAGTCTTCTGTAACTCGGGCAAGAAGCACTATTGTCTATATGGTGATCTATATACACTAGTATAGTCTATAGAATGTCATCCATATCACCTGAATACAAAATGAACGAGACGGACTCTGCAGAGTGATTAAGAATAGTTCAAACTATAGACAGTCTATATCATTATAAAGCACTAAGTCTAGACTTCTTTTAAGATTAACTGCTTTCCCTTGAAGTTTGTATAAAACCTCTTCTATTAGAATTTATATCTGTAGAACATGTCGGTAGTAAGATTCAAATGAGTACAAATACTCAGTGGTATTGATGGCCAATGGCAATGGTTGGATATTTGATGGCAGTATTGCCGATGGCTGGACAGACAAATGGTCGAACGAGGAGAAACGAAAATTTACGGAAGATTGGCTGAATGACAGTTTTTTAGTCGACGAGTCTATGGAAGAATCAGGTATATCAATAAATTTTGTTACTATCCAGAAACAGTTACGTTCGTGATTTATTTCCGTTAAATGGTTTGCAAACCACTAGAGACACTAGAGCTTTTATCGTACATCATATAGCTTCTGCTTGGGGAGTGCTTGGCGCCATTTTTATGCTTCGCGTAGCCTGCGTGGCAGGCGGTTTTTCTACGGGCAGCGAAAATTAGGGAGGCAAAGAAAAATTCCTTCGCCTCCCTAAAACCGCCTGCCACGCAGGCTATGCTTCGCGGTGTCTTTAATTTGATGTATATACTATTTTACATCGAGCATTAGACCCGCATTTTGGCGCACACATATCCATTATTAAAATTCATTGAAACGAATTCAGGGCTGTAGGAAACTCTTTTCGATTGGGGGGGGGGGGGCTGAAAGCGAGGGACGAAGGCCCGAGAAAATTTTAAATTTAGAGTCTCTGAAACGCCATTTCCTGGACTTTGGGGGAAGATTTGACAGAATTATGATAGTCCGAAAACAGCGTTTTAGTATGTCGAAATTTACAATTTAGTAATACTAAATGGGCGAAAGCGTATTTAATTAACTATATATTGAATCAGTTAACTGCAGGAAAGTATGGGTAATACCTTCATGCTTTGCATTTTGTCACGGATTAAATGATAAAGGTCTGCATGATTTTGAAAAACGAATGATTATTAGCAAATTATTGGGGGGGGGCTGCAGCCCCCAGCCCCCCCCCCCGATTGCTACGGCCCTGGAATTGATAAGGGAGTGGTCATTATTTATGGAGAGGGGGGTTGGGAAATGGGGAAAATAAGGATTGAAAACTTTTTTGACCCCCCCCCCTCCAGACTGAAGGCAAACTTTTTGTGCCTCCCCCTCATAAAAGTAGAAACTTTTCTGACCCCCCCCCCAGTGTGGATTGAAAAATTAACAGCAATGAAACAGGTGTGCGTTGCAGCTAAAGTTAGATATTAGGACAATCTGTTTAATCTAGCTCATGATGTTTTACCCTGGTGAATATGATTCAACCATATATGATTAAAAATATATATTATGTGTTACTACTTTGCAATGCAACATTTGTCCTACCATAACCCTAACCCATGACCCGTCTTCATACAGCGAAATGATTTGAACACAGGGTTTTTTTAAGAACTTGTCTGGGGGGTGGGCATCTACAAAAAGGGACCATACTATATTGAGTGTGGAGAGATGACAGATGGTTGTTGGTGACAAAAAGTTTGGTGTGGTATCGTATGTACTAGTAGGGGGTCTGGGGGTATTGTCCCCCAGAAAATTTTTTTTATTTTTCCACCCCTAGAATTGAAATGTGAGCATTTTCCTCTGTGAATTTTCTGAAACAGATTTTTGGATATACAGCGTTACATTGTGCGTTGATAGACCGAATCTGATCAGTTAAGTGTACTTGCATGGTATGTTTATGTAAATACCACAACTGGGTCACTCAGGAGGTAGAAAGCTTGTTAAACTTAGTGGGCTCAACGGTCGCTCGGTGCCACCATGGTTGGCGCCGAGCAGGGAAATTTTGAACATTTTGAGTCTCTAGATCGTTGGAAATAGCATTTTCAGAGTACTAGTCTTCTTTTTTGCTATTTGTGATTATAGAAATCAAAAACTTTTATGACCCCCCCTTTCTCTGTGTTAAAACTTTTTTTGACCCCCCCTATTTATAAGGGTAAAACTTCGTTTGCCCCCCCCCCCTCCCATTTCCCAACCCCTCCCCATAAATAATGACCACTCCCTAACTGGAACACTACCTTTGGATAAAATGGCTATCTTTTTCATGAAGCCAAATCTGACCCCCAGACGTGCGCGTGTCAAGGCGTCAAGACACGAGTGTAAATAGCCATATAGACGGCCTTGATTAAAGCATAACTTTTATTTTAAATATCATAATTTACCGATATGTATTCACTGTATGTATTCAATTGAAAGTACTGTTTTTCAACCATTTACAGGCTATAGCTAATAGTCTACTTGTTCAACAATAATATACAGTACGGTGCATTACACGTGGACGCAGCTGCATATAATACTAATTCATGCTGTAATTTCAATAGGTGTAGTCGTTATACTGCCTATAACAAGCAAATTTATTGTTTTAACAATTTAAAAATTGCATGGCTTCTTTTTGATGCATTGCCATTGGCGCTATAATTACGGTGAATGAACACTTGTTTCACCTAATTCATAGTAAACGTCATGCATACGATGACATTTTGTCCATAGTTTCAGTCTTGCTTATAAAAAAATGACAGTGTTTTGCCGATACTTTTATCATGCTTGGCTGCCTTGGTCGGCCATCTGCTATTCTTCAATAATATTGAATCAGTTTCACAATATTTGCAGGAGGACTACAATGCATATGAAAGATAGTAGGCTTTATAAGCAAAGTGACCGAGGATTTAGAAAAGTGATGTTACAACTATCCTTTTGCATGGACAAGGTCAAGGGGACCCGTGTCTCCGGTTTTTTGTCGTCTACTGATGAGATACACGCCACTGATATAGAGCTGACCTCGCTCTGATCTTTGGGGGTCCGTGATGTTTGTAAACGTGCTTTATTATATAGTTGATAACGGCGATGAAGAGTCACAGGAAAAATCAACAGAATTAAAGGATCATGATACAACAAGTTTCATCTCAAATGAACAAAATGTAATCATTGTTAGTGGTACGTGAGTATCCATTTCGACGAGATGAACTGTCCACCGTCTTGGATAATTTTTTATTTAATTAACGGTGGTTTTAGTGGGGTTACCGTTTAACATGTGACCCCATAATGACCATTGGCTATCTATACCTATAGGTAAAATATTTGCGTCATCCCGATTGTGCCGAGGAAAAACGAATATCCATAGCAATCCAATACAGCGGGCAGTTCATTGGTTTATCATGCTAATTTCGTTCAGAATATTTCAAGAACTAAGCAAGATTTGAAAAAAATGGAAACTACAGTTTCCCACACAATGTTAAAAGCTCTTTCAAATGAGAACAAGCAAAATTTTATTGCCATACCCCTAGTGAGTGATTTAATGTTTTGATTGTATATGCTGCTCAGCCTGATCATGCATGCATCTAAGAAAGAATGGGGCCCATAATGAGTGTGAACGCGTCAGTAGATTTCGGGACTGCACGGCGCTCTATACTAATTGATCTCTGCGGCTTGTACAAATAAAACTGAAGAAAACGTTAATAGATTGTTTAGGCCTTCTCAAACCATTCCAAAATCGTCCTGTGCGGACGACAGTGTTGGATGAAAATTTTGAACAAAGGCAAACCTGATCCAACATGTTCCAACCAACATGCGTCAGTCAACATTACGTATACCAAATAACCAAATTTAATTTGGGGTAGCACATACAAAACCCGAATTAATAAAATAATGAATATCCAGAAAAAAATTGTACGTCTAATGACATTTAAGTCGTACTTGGAACACATTGAGGCTATATTTAAAGAATTACATATACTTGATATTTTTAAAATCAACAATTATTTAACTGCTTTATTTATGTTTCGATATCATCATCTTAAAAATTTACCAGAATATTTTACTAACTACTTCGTTACAAACAACCAAATTCATCAACATAATACAAGAAACGCATCAAAACTTTTTAAATGTTATAAGAGAACAAATTATGTACACACTCTTTCAAATAAAGGAGTTGATGTGTGGAACAAATTAGAAACAAATCTGAAAGACATAAATTACCTTCAAGAAACTAATTAAGCAACATTTTATACCATAGTCACTCAAGGAGAGTGACCCTTGAGTGACTCACCCTTGAGTGACTATGTTTATACTAAATCAAGTTACAAATACATAGATTCAGAAATCACACTTTCTTTATGCAGACAATGTCTGTCCATACATTGTCATTGTGCAAAAAAATACCATATAATAATCTAACTAGTATATCTCTTTATCTTAATATTGTAAACACTACAGTATTTACCCTTCTTGCCTCAAATTTGTAAATATCTTTTATATACCTTATAAACTGACTTTTCTTCTGCATTTAATATTATCTTAAAAATTACTGTAAATAGTAAAATAATCTAAATAGGACATGACTAGTGGCCTAGAAACAAAAGTCTTCAAAGGTTTCTAGTAGGTCTAGGTTTCTAGTAGGTCTCTAGCCCAAATAGTTAATTTGTAATAATGTATTAATAATTGTAATGTACATGGAAAAATAAAATTTAAAAAAAATATATATAGTATAATTATGTTCAAACAGACGCAGCAAAATTCCGAGTCGGAACGAGTAGTTAACATATTGTTAGTACTGGTTGCTACTGGTTTATACCACTACGAGATCAGTGGTTTGTATTGACCTTAGCAATCTGTTTTGTGACATCGCAAACAAACTCTGAAATTGTATTTTCTTGACACTATATTAGATGATACAACAGATGCTGATTCTGACATCTGCATAAAAAGACAGAGGAAGGGGAAAACCATCCTAGACAGCGAATCACAGGATAACGATTCCGAAATAAATCCAAACGCAACAGCATCAGAGAATCCAGGTAAGACACTGTCTCCTCCAGCTCCGCAGATGTTTTTAATTAAACCCGCTTGCTAAATAATACCCGGCCGAAATGTAAGGCATGCAGATATTTCGCGAGCTTCATTCCCGGTGAATCAGGTGGTGTATGAACTGTACGAACACATTGCATTCTGGCATGCAGCTAATGTTTGTGTTTGTCACGAAAGGATGCATGGTGAAGTGACAGTAGGAAAGTGGTAAGGATGCGCGGTACCTCGTCACAATGGAAATGCCCAATATTTTAATTAATCATATGAACAGGTTTATTTATTTATTTATTTATTTACTTACTTACTTGCTTGCTTATTTATGTATTTATTTATTTATTATGTTTTGCCAATTTCGCATGATCATATCTGCACAAATTACAACTAGACAAGAATATACAAACTATCAATCAATGGCAGGGTATATGCTACATGTTTACGCCAATAGACCTTTCTACCGCCATATTGCAGGGGGTGCAAAAACATTGGGGTGAGCGCGCGGCCACCAATGGCGCCCATACTATTTCCTATTGAGTGAGTGAAAATTACCTTTTGACATTTTGTCCTTTTTCTCAAAAAATTTCTAAACGAGCATATCCAATTTTTATTTTTAGATAATCGCTGGTTTTTTTCTGATATGTGGCCGAGATTTCTTGCTAATCGAAGGACAAGAAGTAATAAAAAGCGGCGGCTTTTGTTGCACAACTTGACCGACGTTTGAGCGATGATTCTTGTTATTTCGTTTGTTTAACCAATCTTTGGAAGAATATTTGTCCATTAAGTGTGTAAGTCCTTTGGTGTCCGCCATTATTACTGTTTATATTTGTATATTTGTACAAAAATCATCACTCATATGTCGGTCAAGTTGTACAATAAAAGCCGCCGTTTTTTATTACTTCCTGTCCTTCGATTAGCAAGAAATCTCGGCCACATATCAGAAAAAAAACAGAGATTATCTAAAAATAAAAATTGGATATGCTTGTATAGAAATTTTTTGAGAAAAAGGACAAAATGTCAAAAGGTAATTTTCACTCACTCAATAGGAAATAGTATGGGCGCCATTGGTGGCCGCGCGCTCGCCCCAATGTTTTTGCACCCCCTGCAATATGGCGGTAGAAACCTTGGAAAGGTCTATTACAGCAGCCCTTACAGAACGAACATGACACATTCTTCATTAGATATTTAGTTATATAAAAAGGCCAGTTTCCACCCAGGAAAACCTTCCGCAGGATAGGAACGGAAAGGAAAGTTACATAGTGCTAAAGTCGTTAGTTCCAACGCCGTCCACTCCTGCGGAAAATTTTCGTGTGTGGAAATTAGCCTACCATGAAGCTTAACAAGACGAACACAGGGACACACATTAGAATTAATAACAACACGAATTTGAACAAGACAAATTACGGAACTTAAGACAAACATACAGATTTCCATGTTCTAGGATTTCCAGCGTCGTAAATGTTCAGAGCCGATTTGTAATATTCATAAAGATCGCTTTTGAAACAACCAAAGCTTATGTTCTTTGTTGTCAACTCTTTTGGCCGAACATTCCATACTCTCGCACACCTGGATATAAACGATTTCTAGAATGTTGCAGTCCTACACTTCGGTTTGGTGAACTTCGATCAGTCGGGGTCAGCTGATCGCATTGCTCTCTTCCGGTTCTGAATTGTTGGTAGAACCACAGTTAATGGCGGGAATTCACTCTTTCCGGTTGGGGATGGGGAAAGCCTTATAACTTGAGACGCATAGCAAAGTTTTGAGCGTACAAGAGTCAAATACAGAGACTCCTTACGTAGCCGAGCATTTTGGTTGATTGAGCACATTGGTCCTCAACATGTTTGGACCAAGTCAAATTGGAAGACGTTCACACTCCCCAATCACGTTCGTGAATAGTGTTTTCCAGAACAGCATCATGAAGCTTGTAAGGATATTCTATTTTCTGGTGTTTTCTGGTTATTCTCAAGACTTTACATTTTTGAGCGTTTGATATCAGGTTTACCTTGCTGGAGTTTTCTTCAAAATGTGTTGGGTCCTCTTGTAGCGATGATGCATCAGACACGTTGTTTACAGTTTTAAAGATCTTTGTATCGTCCGCAAAGATTGCAATGCGGGAGTTGCCCACGCTTTCGGAGAGGTGGTTTTCGTACAAGAGAAGCAGTAAAGGATCGAGAATAGAGCCTGCGGTACACCGGATGTCACTGCTAACGTAGGTCTTGATGTTGCTCCACCAATTGTTGTCTGTTGATAACGTACGATTGCTGAGGTAGGATGAAAACCAGTTGAGAAGGTTACCTCAAAACCCGAACTCGTGTAATCGGTGCATGAGCTTAGCGTGACTTACTTTATCGAATGCCTTCGACATGTCCAGGTAAATCACGTCTATCTGCTTACCGTTGTCTAATTTCCAACCTATCTGTTCGAATACTTCAATCAGTTGTGTTACGCATGACTTTCGTGGAACAAAATCGGGTTGACAAAAGGTTGATTTGTTGAAAAACATGATGTTGGATGTTATGGAAAACGCAACGCTCGAGGACTTTGGAGATAAGGGGAAGCAACGAGATTGGACGGTAGTTCTCTACATAGGATTTCTCACCCCCTTTGTGTACTGGTATGACATTCGCTAATTTCCAATCATCAGGAAGAACACCACAACGTAAATGTTTGTTGAAGAGAGTGCAGAGTGAAGGAGCGATTTGGGATAATGTTTCCGTCAACAAACGTGCTGGGATTCCGGCCGGACCATGAGCTTTATTGTTATTTAGATTAGTTAATACGGTTATTACTTCGTCGTTAGTCAGTGTTATGTCTTCCAAAACAATTTCTGGATCTGAGTGTTCTCCTGGATTGTGGTCACTATTGTTGTCATGCGTAAGTTTGAGGCGAAATATTCGTTAAAAGTATTCGCAATGCCTACGTAACTACGTTGTTGGAATACTTCTTTGATTTGATTTTCACTAGATTTAACCGAGACTTTTAACGGAATATTAGATACCTTTGACTTAATCTTGAAAAACGACCAGAAACGTTTAGGACTGGGTTCACCCTGCGGAGTTCTCGAAATCTGTGCTTGAGGTGTTCACCTGGATGACAGGAATTCTCGTTCTTATGGAGTTTTTCTTCTTGATATAGTGAAGTATTGTACTGTTCATTGAAGGGAGATGGTTTCTACCTCGTAGTGTTTTTGTCGGCACAAATTTCGATACCGCGCCCAAAAACGCATTTTTCCACGCGAGCCAATTCTGGTTGATATCGCAGTTCTAGTGATATGAGTTGACTGAGGTCGAGGGATTGAAGATGCCTTCGTAGACCATCAAAGTCAGCGCGTCGGAAATCAAACACTGAACGTTTTATCTTTGGGAAAGGATTGCATGAGAGGAAGAGGTCGAAAATAATAGCGTTGTGGTCGGTTGAAATGTCTGAATCACTTGGTTTCAAAAATTCGCATATCTTGACTCGGTCCGGAACATTGGTGATGACAAGATCGAGAATGTTTTCGCCACTGGTGGGAGTTGTGTTTAGCTGTTCCGAGAAAAAGTCATTTAATAATTTGATAAATGAGTTCATTAACGTCAAGCATTTTCACGCGAGTTCCAGCTCGCGCTCGGAAAATTGAAATCGCCAGCGTTACAATTTTTGAATGACGTGTGCAAACATCTTGGAGAAAAGTTTCAAATTTATTAATCCAAGTTTTATCAGCGTCCGGTCACAGAGGAGAGACATACAGAGTTGTAACTAGTGTACCCACTTTTTTTGTGCGCATGCTCGGCAAGTTACTAGATGCATGCATCTGATTGGATGATGACCTGATGACGACTCACTTTAAACTTGCTGAGCACGCGCAGTTGATCATTTCCCGGTCGCCTGAAAAAAAGTGGGCACATGATAACGTGTAATCTTCCGCAGTGTTTACGACGGTCAGTTACGGCTCTTTGTGTCTCTACTCTGTGGTCCGGTACTCCGGTGGACGATAACACGAACAAATAAGCAATTTTGTGTCTTTCGCAGTTGTTATTTCAGCCATAGCAATCTCTAGATCATGATTATGTTCGATTTCACGCACAGATTATTAACGTTCCGTTCGCACCTCTTCCATTTGGGTAATATTTGTTCTGTGCATGCATAGTAATAGTACGTCTTTTGAAATAATTATTATATTTACCCAATAAAGTATTTAAACAAACAAATAAACAGATTGAACACAGCAGTCTTAATTCCCAGCAAGACACCACCCTCCTGACAATACAATAACTGACAATACAATAACCCGAATGTAGAATTTCGGCGTTGTAAACATGTCCTGAAAGCCAAGTCTTATTAACACAGATTATATCCAGTCTTATTAACACAGACTATATCCAGATCATCGGAGTAAACCAGGTTCTGAAAACGTTCAAGGTTATGTATTGTTATCCATTATGTATCCTTTATGTAGTGTTATCCATTTTAACTGAACTTGTCAAACTGCATTCAAAACGAGACCTTTTACACTACGATGCGACGCTTCTTGGGGTCCCGGGTTAGTTTCAACACCCCTTGATAATTTGATGAAAAACACTGCAGGGCCTCTTTTAAGGATATGTAACTTGGGGGGGGCGGGGTATTTAGCGGGGGACCTGGAGAAGTTCCGGTCGGCAAGTGTATCATAAAAAACGGAGTCCATCTTTTGTACTTAATAACTATCGGCCTGCTATATTTAATAAAACGGTTTTAGGCTTATTTTAAGGACTGCTCATTTATCTTTCGAACAAATGGTCATCCGTGTCTTTAATGCAAGTAATAACTGCACAGGAGAAAATTTAGTAAAACCTATAATTTTTAGATGCCGCTTAATTATACAAATTTACTATGATATTCCATAGTCGGTTACAATGTTTGAATTTTCTTGTTCAAACTTTAATGTTCTTGTTGCCGCATCAGAAAAAACTAGTAAAAACTTGTTAAAAACATTCTAAAAGAGATTAGGTTGTTTTATTTATTTCAAAATCCTAAATTATTTCCAGAAATCATCAAAACAATCTTATGTCCATGCATCGTCCGAACTAACGCCATCGAATCGGGCGCAATGTAAACATAAATTAGCAAGTTGACGGCAAGCTAAAACACGCTTCAGCTGGGAATATAAACACATTTGAAGGCAGCAAGTGAATTTAAAATAGTGTATTGGAAGCCTTTATTACTTAGTTTTTACAAGCTATTGCCAAAATGCCTCAATTTGCTCGTTTTGTTGACAAAATAAGTTATTTTCATCAATTACCGATTTGTTATTGCATCTCAAATTTTTGACTCTCCAATCGCAATCACTTAAAATACTATTATTCACGAACTACTGAATTAAATCTACGAAACAACCCATCGTTGGAAAGCTGAATGTCTATGCTTTAAAATAAATGTAAACCTGAACGTTTTACTCTAATATTCGTTTCGAAATTTATATTTGAAGCGAGGACTCCGTTTTTTATGATACACCCTGTATATGCATGGTTTAATTAATTAACTAATAACCATACGTCATAAGCCAGCAGATCAGGCCTGTAACTAGCTCTGGGACAACCGAGTCGAGCACTGAAGATGCGAGCCGTCTAAATGGGTCTGGGGCATGCCCCCGCCCCCTTTTATTTTTTTGAAATTTTGGATTTCTTGAAGCTCAGATAAGCATTTTTAGGAGTGCTCCAACAAGAAATTAACCTTATAAACAGTGACACAATTATTGCAATTTCACAGTCTCCCAAATGTAATCCAGTCTCAATAAGATAACATGATGTGATGATGCGGTAATGAAAATGTGCGTGGTATATAGTATTATCATTCACCACACTTCAAATTCTACAGTACTGTATTACATATATTGGGGTACTTGACATCGACGCATTCGTCTTCTCAGTGCCACTGAAGAGCAAGATAGGGTGGGCTCTTTGGAGTATCTTTGCTTGGAAAACTAAACTAGAATTTCCGGTCCTAAAATACCATTTCATGCCTTTTCCCACTCGAGCAAATTATTTCAGCCATGGTTTAGGTTTCTGGCGATGTTTAAATTTCAGTCCCCAAATTCCTACCGTGAGTCAACTGACTCATAGCTAGTTACGGGCCTGCAAGATGATGGTCAAATTCAGAAATGTTAACAACTTAACATCATTTTAATTTATCACTTTGATATATAATTGCTGGTTGACCACCTACTGCAGGTAGTTCTTAGGGACCTCACTGGGGGGGGGGGAGGACAAAATAGCCGACTGGAGGGGCCAGTAAGAGGGCTGGAGGAAACATGTCCCCCCAGACTATCAGTTAAAAGAGGCCCTGAAACACTGTATACAAGACGTAAAAGATAAGGCGCAATCCAAGAATCAGTTTCAAAGCGATTGTTAACGGTCGCTGTTTCGAAGCTCGTCGACGCTTGACAGCGTTGTTGAATCTTTTTACTCTTGTGACTTCTATGCACGCATAAAGACGTTACCAGGTGGAAACACTTGTGGATCAGTGGATGTACAGGTTTATGGATGAAATATTCCACAAATTACAACATAAATGTATGCAAAAGGAGCAATTGTGGGAGCCGGAAAAATTCCGGCCAACCGCTATGATGACGTGACTAGTTGCTAGGCTAAGACCATGGCGTCAGCATTTTTACGGTTACGCCCAAATCATTGGAAATCATGGGAAAAACCAAGAAGTCGGGCTTCTGTATGACTTATTCTGTGACGATATCGCGTGTGCATGTGATGTAACCAGGATTTGATGCCATTTTAATTTCAAAAAGACGCCCTGGGCAAACTAGGAAACATTGTTGCGGAAGCATTGTTTCCTGCCAATGTTTCGCCATGTTTCCCAGAGTGGGCAAACACTAGGAAACATTAGTAAGAAATATAGGGAAACATTAGTAAGAAACATAGGGAAAATCAAATGTTTCTGAATTTTCTACGAAACATTTTTGCTTCTCGGAAAGCAAATTTTGTTTCCGCGACAATGTTTCCACGGGTGGGCAAACAAGGAAACATATGAAGAAACATCGATAATCACAAATGTTTCCACAACAATGTTTCCTAGTTTGCCCAGGGCTTTAGTTCTGAATGATTATTCTAGAGCACCCTTAGCGACGTTTACCCTCACCGCAGCTTTCCCCAAGAGTATTCTCATGTTCCGCTACAGATAAATTTTAATTATATTACATAGATATTTGCAGATCTTAAGTCACTGTTCACCGTCGAGAACTTCTTTAAAACAGTCTACATGAATGTAATAATTTGTGTATACCTGTATAATTTTGACATGATATAGATGATGATACTGAAGAAATTATAAGTACGCGAAGGGAAAAGAGAAAGAGGGAAATATTCTTTGACAGTGAGTCTCAGGGCAATGATTCCAATGTGTATCAGGGTGCAGCAGCCAGTTCTGTATGCGAGAATTCAGGTATATTTATACATCAACTGTTTCAGAGCCAGAGGGCCTAGGGATGGGCGATACCAACTTTTTCATTCGATACGATATTTCCTCGATATTTGCCTTTTTTTTTCGAAATCGATACCGATATCGATATTTTCCCAATTCGAACAACCATAAGGCATAACAACAACAAAAAGACTATTTTTAATCCGCATTAACAACGGCAATAACGCTAACAATATAAACATTGAATAATATATGTCAGTGATTGCAACCAACACAACCAGCTGAAACTCCCATCCTGCCCGTGGACCATTATAGCTCCATAGAAAATGAACTACTTTTATAGTATTTACGCCTATTTAGGCTCAGTTTGGCTCAGTTGGTATTCATTTTCATGATGATGCCGCTGACCAAAATGAAAAATATCGCAGGCGCAGAAATATCAAAACATCGATATTTCTTGCCAGTATCGATACTTTTCTTCAAAACCCCGATATCGATAGTATCGAGTATTTGGTATCGATATCGGCCCATCTCTAAGAGGGCCATCCTCAGAGATATAGAAAAATGGCTTCCCGTTTCGTTCCGGTTACAGACAAGCAAATTTTTGTACTGTAATTAATGAAACCGCGGTTTCGCAAAATGCGAAGAAGCCACAAAATTTTGTTTAACCGCAGTGTGTATAGAAGTATTCTTTAAAGCTATTTTTAATGATTAAAACTAGTTATAAAATTACCGAAAGCCTGTAAATATTGTTTTCTTTACAACTATTACGGGAGCTGAAATACAAATTGTTTTAAAAATATTTTCGTTAGTTTTGTTTTGTTATGGTATATGCTAAAACAATTATTCACCTCAGTTTGTTTTGTTTTCCCGAGAGACTCAATGTTTCCCGAGACGAAGTCGTTGGAAACATTGAAATTCGAGGGAAAACAAAACTAACTATTTCCCTAGGGAACAGACATTAACTGATTAAGCGTTTTGTTATAATTATTCTGATTAACTGCAGAATACAACAAAATAATATGATCATTGATTCCCACTCGAGAGAACGCATTTTTCGTTATACTCTGCAGAGTCAGAATACTATGAAACTAGTATATACATCATGTGACATGTAATAAATTTGGCATGAATGCCCGAATGTCTGGTCTTGAAAATCACTCAACTTCTGCCCGAATTTCTAGCTCTGTTTATTTCTATTTCGGTTTGTTTTAACTCCAACATTAGATACAGAAATTAGAAGAGCATGTTACACAAGGAAATTTTTGCTGCAACTTGCAAACACTCCTAGACCTAGTGTGCAAATGGTGTCGCTATACGAAAAATTGCGAGTTGTAGAGAAAGTTGAACCTGGACAAAATTAATCCTTTCCTGATTTTCCTGATTCAAAACGAAAAATATAATCGCATTGCTCTTGCACTTGTCTGACATCTCAATGCAGACTGACAAATTTATTTTCCAGATAAACTGTATTGCAAGGTGTTGTAAATATTGCCTTGAGTATAAAAAAGGTGCAATTGTCACGTCGTACAAATATTTTTCTAGAAATATCAAATGGTGAAGATTCCCAAAGGCAAAGTGTTATAATTGTTGACAGCCAACCGAAGAACGACAGTTCAGAATTAGAACATTCAGCTAACACATTACAATTAGTCCCTTCAATACCACCTCGAACTGAAAAAGAAAATATGAGCCATGATGTGGACGATAAAATTGATGAAGATAGCACGGGAAGGAAAAAGATGAAGACAGAAACAATCTTTGACAGTGAGTCACAAGGAACTGATTCGGAAGTGACTCAGGATGCAGCAGAAACAAGTTCCCCATACGAAAATTCAGGTAAATACTGCTCAGCCATATGGGTATAATAAAAATATTAAATAATGTGTTCAAGGGAAGCCGCGGTATTTCTTGCGGACACCCACCTTAACTTTACTCGCCCAATAAGGCTAGGTAAGAAATTCTGAGGGCGGACTTGCATTCCTGGCAAGTCTAGTCAGAACCTAGAAGTAAAATCGTTTCTTGCCTCGCACATCTCCCAGACGTTTTCTCCAGGGTTGTTATATGTATTTTATGAACTTACAGTCTATTTCAACTTACTTTTCACTCAAATGTTCCGAACTTCGTTCCAAACTTTGCAAATTCGTTGCCAAGTTCAAAAGTTCATAATGAAATTCGCAAACAGGTTTGTAAACAAAGCCTCTGATTGGCTATTAAATCAAACCAGCCAATCAAATGCCCAGTTTACAAACCTGTTTGTGAATTTCATTATGAACTTTTGAACTTGACAACGAATTTAATTGCGAAGTTCGGAACGAAGTTCGGAACATTTGAGTGAAAAGTAAGTTGAAATCGATTGTAACTACTGGTGTGATCTTGAAATTAATTGAGCAAAATCCTTTTAAGTGCCGGTGTCGCAGGTAATTTGCCCTTTAATTTGCCTTTCCACTGGGCTACATTTTCCACGAAATTTGGCCCTCCTGGTCGCATGTTTATTGACCACGACGAGACTTTTGCTCAAAAGCAGTCAATGCTCTACAACACCGAAGTGAAGGAGCGTAATAATACAATCTGCAGACATGCATGTTTCGGCGTCTTACGCCTCATCCCAAGCGCATGTGGTACATCACAGGCCATCAACGCGTCCAGACATGCGCAGGGTGTCATGGGGCCAGAGTGCTCAAACAACCACGAGGGAAGTGAGCTTTGCTTTATTGCTAATGGACACCCAATTAACTCCACAAAGTGCTCTACAACACCGTAGTGATCATGAAGGAGCGTAATAGTACAATCTGCAAACATGCATGTTTCGGCGTCCTACGCCTCATCAGTGCAGCTTGATACACACAGGGGAGGGAGTTACACCGGGGAGGGAGTTACACCCCGCAGTCTCTATCTCGTCGGGTATATCCATACAATTTGGCTATTAGTAAAACACGGAGCAGTAGAAAAACCACAATCCTTTATGATAAACTACATTGTTTATTATTACAAATGTTATTATTAACAAAGATTTTTTCTCGTAAAAAACACATCATCTCGTACTGACAGAAAAATCGTAGCCGTCACCCATCTGAGTACGAAATTTTGGAGAAATCTCGTAGTCGGGTAGTCCTCACAACAACTTTTTAAAAAGCAAAGAGAGTTGATATTTAATTTAATTTGATATAGAGAGTTGGTATATTAGAGCTGATGGGGGTTGATATATTAGTGCTGTTGGGGGTCGGGAATCCACGACAACATACGAAAGACTAGGCTTCATTTTATACTGCTCTGCTCAAATACTCTTTTTAGAGATATCAACTGCCGAAGATCAAGCAGACACATCGGACATAAAAGAAAATACTTATGAACGTGATGATGACGATGATGCGGTTTATAGTGAAGATGTAGATGATGAAAATTCAACCAACAGCGACCAATGTAAGTTATATCTACTATAATAGACAGATTTAGAAAAGACCTCAAAGACGACGTGAAAATGGCGTGTTCTGTCCATATATGGATGCGCCACGCCATTTTGACGCCATTTTCACGTCGTCTTTGAGGTCGCGTCGTCTTTCCTAAATCTGTCTAATGTGATTGATGGAACAATGGAAGGGGGGGGGGGAGTTCTATCAGTAGCTGAAGTATTGTTGTGAATTGTGATGAGTTGGTTAGGTGAATACTAAGGATTAAGTTAAGAGTTCGGTTCACAATCAGATTTAAGATATAGTATAAGCAATAACAAGAAAATTTTTAACCTACTATCTCCAGGAAGGACGTTTATTTTCAGGTAAACTCAGCAAGCTGAAACACAAATCGTGGTACGGCTTATTCTGCCAACACTGAAATCGCACCTTGTGATTAAGTGAAAATGTTTTGAGTGAGTGTATTCACCATCTAGATCCACTTACCGTGGTAAAAAATCATTTAGTGTTCCCGTAACTGGAATGTCAATAAAATTCTTGTTTTGCAGGTTATCCTAAACGGCACCTGGAGAAAGAATTTACAATTTATTTACAGTACATGCTGAGCTATTGCCTTGATCCCGAGTTTTTAGACGGCGCTAACAGCCAAGACGGTTTGAAAGTCGCTAAATATAAAATTGAAAGAAAAATGCAGGATTTAGAAAATATGCTCAAGAGTGAAGCTTGGCAGAGTGGTTTTGAGGAAGCTATGGAAACATTCCCGATATTACAGTGCTCAACAGTATATCCACATGACGGTTGTGAAGCGTGCGCAAGAACTGGTAGAATTGCTTCAAAGAAACTAACATTCAAGGGCTCTCCCTACGACATAAAAAACTTCGAACCTCAAAAAACTAGTCTACCGAGTCATATGTCATTTGAAGTTGGCAAATACTGTGCAAGACGATCGAAATTGTATCATCGTGTATTTCATTATAGATTTCATATACGTGAAAAGTGCGTGGAAGCTGTCAATCAATTTTCTGAAAAAGACGTAACTACAGAGTTTGTCTTAAACAAATGCATGGATGATGAAAAATGGAGAAAGGAGAAGTATCGAGATTTTTGTTCTTTGATTGACAATGTTACAACATGGTTTGCCAGTATTAACAAATCAACAAATCGGAAGAGTTAGAAGACGTTTTAGTACAAATTTTAATTAAAATATTTAATCGCAAACGGTGAAACTTTATTTTTGACCAATTAAGTAACTACCCACCACAGTAATTGATGCCGGTAAATCTGTTGTGGTGTTCCCATCTCCTGTAGTTTTGCATTATATGCACTGTTTTTATTTTATATTGTGTATATTTTATAAGGCGAAGCTAAATAACTAAAAAAATAAACTAAAGTTAATTAGTTCAATCATGTAATGATTTACATAAACTAAAGTCTATGCCTAGATTTTCTCGGCTAAACCGATTCGCCAAATTAAAATAGTTGGTAAATGTGCTCACCTATGTATTTGACTATATTTTTATAGTAATAGAAAAATCATTTGCATCCGATCTGTATCGATCCGATCTACACTACAACTTTATTAATGATACAGAATGATCGGCTGCTAGCGGTCGTAAGTTCGGGGCGAGGGTATCATGATACATATATACAATTCCGCTTCTTGCGTTGGTTGCAGGAAGGAAAGCATATGTCATGAACGTTGGATAATTTTGTTCGTTATGCGCAGATGTTAAATAGCAAGTCGAGGGGCATCCATTTACTATCAAGCTCGTGATTGGCTCAGTGGCGTAACGTTAATCAGGGGGCCTCCGGTTCAAAATTTTCGAAGCCCCCCCCCTGGTATAAGTGCCAAAAGCACGAGTCGACAGCCGTATACGCACAAGTTTATTAGGGGGTCCAGGGCATGCTCACCCGGAAAATTTTTGAATCTAGAGTCTCTGAAATGCCATTTCCTGGACTTTGGAGAGAGATTTTACAGAATTCTGATGGAGTGATGATCAGAAAACGACATTGTAACACAGAGGTCCTGGGCAATGTTTTTGCCCTACAGCTTGTGCCCCCCCCCCCCATTTGGCCCATTGGGGTTGGAGCACCGGGCTCTCCCGGCCGAGCCCATATTAGTTACGCCACTGGATTGGCTACGATGCGTGCTGGACCCCACGCAACCTCTCGGCAGCTCTGTATTTATGTGTAAGATCTCTTTAAAAGAAATATAGATGTAGTTAGTTTTAGAACTCTGAGGCAAAATTTGGAATTCTGATGCTGGACAATTTTATTCATAAACTAGAAGTTACTATCGCAAGAGTGCTGCCTCACTCCCAAGGAAAGGCAGCATGTGCACTTATGAGAGGCATTCATCCCCTGATAATATTCAAAATGGCGGACGTCCAGGGGGGATGCCTCTCATAAGCGCACTGGCTAGGACCATGGCGTCAGCATTTTGATGACGAATCATGGCGTGGCAGCGGTTACGCTTTGGCTGAGTCGACCTTCTGTGTGTCTTTATTCTGTGATAAGGGGCTGTTTATATCATCCCACATTGGCAGTACAAGATGAGGCGGGATCATTTTGATGTATTGAAGTAAGTCACGGTGCGCAATTGAGCAAAAAAAACACATTATTTTCTAGAGATAGATTTATATAGTAAACTGTAAACGAAAGGTTGTTCAAGCAGCAATAATCAGAATCTTCTTGAACTACAAGATCTTCTTTATAAAATTTGAGTTCTTTTAACAATATTTTAACTTTTGTTTAGCGTACTGACTTATTTCAATACATCAAAATCATCCATCATGTAAATATTCATCATGTAAACAGCCCCTAAGACACCTGTTCAGGAGGTAGGAAATTAAACGCAATATGAATATATCAAACACCTTGCACAAAGTCTAAGGTTAGCTAAATATTCTAATTCTACTTCTTGGCATGGGCGGTTTTATAAGAATACCTTCAATGCTTATAATTTCTTGCTTTTGTATGTACAATTTAGCCCCCTCCGCAGGCACCATAGAGAGGCCTGCGGAGGAGGCTATGTACAATTATAATCACTGTCAGTGGCAAAGCTAGCCTGCGCCGTATTGCAGGCTCATACAGGCTATGGCAAAGCTAGCCATAGCAACAGGTCATGCTACATGCATGTATGCAAGTTTTTAATGATTTGCAATATTCAAATAGATGCAAGTTTGTTAGAATATCATGACCAGTTGCCATGGCTACCTTGCCACTGAATACTTATCAGTTATAGACCTTATAGATCCCTCAGGGTAATTTTTTGTGGAATACCCCGAGTGTAAGGTCTATAAATGGTATATTATACCGAACCTTTCAAAAATAAGTAGAAAACAAATACCATTCAATTAACTTTTAATTTCAAAACACAACTTTTGATAACTTTACATTTAAAAAAGTCGAATTTCCCGCTCAAGCGTGGTATTC
>CACRXK020008096.1:0-21444 GCA_902702795.2 Paramuricea clavata
GAAATTTTCAATATTTATATCTTGGTTCCTTTTTAAATTGTTGCGACCGGTATTGTTAAATCTTTTATACCACATGTATGCATGGTTTATTAATTGCACTGCATGTATTTGACTGCATGATTATATTGTATTAGATGTCATGTAGTTTAATTAAGTAATAATCAATTCACTTATGAATTTCTCAAATATAGCATTTCTTGATTGTTATTTGAGTGATATGTTTATTATGTTGTATTAAGGCGATTCATGTAAGTAATGCATGCGCATCATTTGCACATGCTAATTTGCTTCCCTTGCAGTGTTGTTTTGGGGAGAAAAATTACCCCTAATTCCTATGGGGTAAAAATTACTCCCGTAACAGAGGTGCAAAAATTACCCCTATAAAGGTAGGGGTAATTTTTACAACTCTCACATGGGAGTAATTTTTACCCCATAGAAAACTATGGGGTAAAAATTACTCCCGTAACAGTGGAGTAAAAATTACACCTATTTTTATATGGGGTAAAAATTACTCCTTAAGAGTGGAGTAAAAATTACCCCATTTGAGAGGGGTAAAAATCGCCCGAAAAAATCGGGGCGTTCATTGGACAACCATGTTACCCCATATTTTGGGGCAATTTTTACTCCCTGAAATTTACAGTGTGTATATACATGCACGGTTGTTTCCTCTTGAAAGCTAAGTGGTTGTCAAATAATGCGCAAAAGAATGTCTCACACAGTTTAAATACTTTAAGATTAAAGATTAGATTTAAAGAGCCATATTGAAATATAGAATTATGTTACAAAACTCCTGAATAAAAGTTTAGGAATTGTCATCTTTCATCTTGATAAACTCAAATGTTCATAAATATATTTTCCGTGAAATTGGGTGAAATGATGAATATTTCCCCACACTATTCTACTATCCATAATCGCAAAAATCTGACTTTATCTTGATTCCCCCTACATGGATCCGCCCCTGGTGTTGGTTCGCGCGTGCTTTCGTCATTGACTAGTAAAATAGATCCTTTCGGCGTCACCATTTCCCAGAATTATGAGTTTCCAACAAGTAGTCATTGGCTGATATGTTTTAGTAAGTTCTTCGTTTGAGGGCATCACTTTATCATTAAATTTCATTAATGCGACATTACGTAGTGTGTCTTGCTTCGATATCTTCATATGCGCACGCTTTGAAATTCTAACTATATTATTTGAGTAATTATATAAATATATATTCTGCACAGGGTTTCCTCTTTTCCTCCCATATCGATTAGTTTGATATTAGTGGAGCTGTGTGTTAACATGCGAGCATTGATAATGTAGCAAGGTTCTATTGCGTCGATTTTCACGTCTGACGGAACAGAAACCTCTACTGCAAGCAATTTGGGAAATATGAGATCTACACGCCATCGGATGACGAAAATATCCGATTTGAAGCAATCATAGTATTACTTATAAAGGTTATTTGCTTTTCCTTGATAAATTGTGGTTTTATTTCTAAACCCAACTGGGAGCATACGAAAGATCATTCGAAGAACAACCGGTAAGGGTTTTGACGACAGCGAAAAACAGCTGTGTATTGATATTTTTAATTGTAAGCACACCTTTAATAATAATAATAATAATAATAATAATATAACTTTATTTAACGCGACTAACATACATTATTGGTTTCCCAATAGTTTTCATTGTGGGCCTCCTATCTACAATATATACATAAATACAATTTAGAAAAAATATATACTAAAACGTAGTGAAACATACTAAAGTGTTGAAATTGAACGTTCTCTAGTAGACGCTTCTGTTCTAATTTGTTGACAAATTGTTTGTGCGAGAGCATGTCTCGGAGAGAGACTTCAAATAACACACTTTTTCAAAAAACATGTACACGAAGTAACACTTTTCATTATAATACTCCTTCCTTAGTTAATAAACATTTGAACACAGGGGTTTTATTAAAATACTTACATCTGTCTTTGTGACGTTTATACGTGCGTTATTTTGAAATTTGTGTTCAGTTGTGTTCACTATAGTTTCTCTGGTGCACACCTTCAAGCTGCAGCCTTAATTTGCGGTCATAATATTTTGGAATTATATAGCCAGCTATATTTTTAAAGGCGAATTGGTCCATTGTAAAAACATAGACCTGCAAACATGCTACACATTAATATTTATCGCGCAATTATAGGAAAATATATTATAGTTAATTCAAGAAGATTGTAATTTACAATCTTCTCTAATATCGGTCTTTTGGTGCACGGTTTTGAAAAACACAATCGGTGTGTTATATAAATATTCAAAATTTCCGCACTAACTGTTTTCCTTACAGTCTAAAATACATACGTCTGCGACAAATTCTTTCACACGACAAGAACTGCGTGTTGAACTGCGTGTTGAACTGCGTACTTTCAGCAATTGTTGTACGATTTCCCATGTGTTTGACTTAAGGGAAACAACATCACCTTGTAAATCAGCAACAGCATTGTCCGATTTAGAACAACCCTCGCAAGATTCCAATGTTTTATTAACAACTTCTCGATCAGACTCAACATCACAATTTCCAAAATTGACTTCTTCAGTTATAGCTAGTCCTTTAAAAGCATTACTAAGAGGATTTTCTTCATCATCTTGCACACATCGATAACATTTTATTCTTAGGGCCGTGCCATTTGAAAGAATACTTCGTATTGACGAATTGTTTCACGCCCAATACCCCTTTCCAACACAGATTATCTTCGATAAATGACTTCAATTCATTTAGAGATCCATTCCAATAATATACTCGTTTGCTTGTAAGCATTTTGAAGGTTGTATACAGTGTACAGTATAAGTAAATAAATGCCCATTGAAATGCCCATATAAATAAGTAAATGCCCATTGAAATTGTAATACTATGGGATTGTTATTTCAGTGAATGCTGAGTAATCCAAGTGGGGGCATATGTATACACAAATTAAGACATAACCAGGAACGAATGCAAAAAAATGCAACACTAGGTCCTCTGGTAGGAATCAACCAAGTGAAGTGCAAAACACATCTTTCAAGTTCACCTTATCAAAACCCACACACCTGAAATCTATATAAAACTGCACATGAACTTGTGGTTGCAGCTCAATAACTGGCCTATGCAGCTTATGCACATATCAATGTTAAGCCCGGGGGAGCTAGGGGATTTGACATTTTCCTGAAAATATTTTGTCAAAATCCACACCCGAGGGACACCACCATTGGTCAAAAAATAGTATTACTCCATACCTGAGGAAATCAATATTGGGTAAAAAACAGTAATATTTCCCCCATCTGGGGGCTGGGAAAATTTGTTATACTGCGTTCATGATCAAACTGATCAACCCAAAGTGTTGTACTTCAACCAAGCAGACTAGCAATTTGTCTGTTGCAACAATCCAAGTGCAGAAGCCCTGGGTATGAGGTTTTATAGGATTTGCATGTTAAATGATGCGCCATGTAGCCTAGGTTGGCATATTTTCATAAGGATGCATTTTACAATATATATTTGAATTTTGTAGCTGAAGTTGCTTATTTCATATTTTGTACGGTTCAAAAATTGTGAAATAAATATTCTGTTCCTTGTCCATTTGTGTCTATTTTGGTAGAAATGCATGTAATGCAGATGCATGTAATGCTGTTGGAGTTGCTGGATTGTTCCCCAAAGTTTGTCAACAACTAGATATTTTGCAGGATGCAAACCTGAAATTTAATACCCTACTATATATATTATGAGTTTCCGATCGGCATCTTGTCAGCCTTAAATTAACGTACTCATTGAGCGCAAAGTGCCCAAGTGCGGCCTACTTATTTTTTACTTTACTGCCTAACGCCTGACGATTTTACTTGTCAATGGGGAAGCTCTGCAGCTTAATGGGTTAATGAAAACATAAAGGTATATATTTCATTGGATTTCACGAATCACATTAATGAAGTTGAATGGGCAAACCTTCATTTCATAAACATTCATGAACCTTCTTATTCAAACTGCTTTATTTCAAGAGGTTGTGCATGGCCTGAAGCGCTTTATAGTTAGACCTATATTTTCAGCGCACCTGTCTGTATAGTTGTTGGTATAGTTTTTGCCTGTGAATTTCTGACCTAAACCACGTACTGAATATTTAAAAAAGAGTTTTGAATATAGCGGGGCTGTTCTATGGAATAGTTTACCTACGCAGGCAAAGCAAACAGAATCTTTAAGTGGCTTCAATAATTTGATGAAATAATGTGTGCAACAGAGTCAGGCATCGAATAGTCTTGGTTTCATCTACGTATTTGTTATTCTGTGTTATTCTATTTCAATTCTAATTTATATTAGTTTTTAGAATGTAATTTGTGTAACGTCCCTCATGAAAATCATCCATGGGTGATGAGGGAAGCTAGCGTGGTTAAATAAAGTTCCACTATATCAACGGTTTTCAACTGGTTTTCTCATGTGTCCCCGATTTCACATGATTGAATTACCACGTCCCCTGAACAGAAATTGCCCACTGAAGTCTATCAAAAACACGAATTTCGAAATAGTTAGTAAAATAGTAAATGATTTAAATTTTAAATAATAGATAGAAAGTCAAGCAAACATGTTTATAGTACAAACTATTGTATTCAAACGTTCTAAACTATTCTCAACAATCAGTTTACTTTCACGCGACACCCCATCAATCGTCGAAATATTTCTAATTTCGTTGAACTCAATGTGACACTTGAGGACTTTTTGCATCTCGAACCAATTTCGAAATTTCTGGCTCGGTGGTAGACACACACCCCCTAAAATCGTGTTCTAGTTCGAGACGATTACGTGATTTTGTTTTCATTGCCGTCATCGTTGAGAACGACGATTCACATAAATACGTGGAAGGATATGGTAACAACTTTTTCAAAGCAATTTTAGCTAAATTGGGATAACCATGACGCATTGTGCACCAAAATGTTGACAGCGGAGATCGTGAGAACACATCTTTAGCACAGTTATTGGCACGCATTTCGATAAGCTCGGCTTCGGCGGGTTCATCATCGTCATCGAAATTTTCGACTGCATCAAAGGGGTTACGAATCAAAGCGAATTGCTCGGTATCGATATCAGGAAAATATCTATCGAATTCAGATTTCAAGGACAGAAGGTGTTCTTCAATAGGTTCTTTTAAATTAGCCACTTCAAAGTTTTCACTCTCAATGAATTCAGACAAGCTCGGAAATAGTGCATATCTATCTGCTCGCACTTTTCGAATGAGCAAATCTATAACTCCTAGAAATCCCTCCAGTTTATCGTGAAACTCCATAATATTTGAACCTTTTCCCTGTAATGACCTGTTCAGAGTATTGAGTCTTTCAAAAATGTCACTAAGGTAGCTCAATTTAGCAAGCCATTCCTTGTCATTCAGTAGATTAGCCCAATCATCTTTCTTCTGCCCTTGAAGAAAATCTCTCATTTCAGTTCTCAGCTCATAAACACGTTGCATCATATTCCCACGAGACAGCCAACGGACTTCTGTGTAATACAGAAGGTTGATGTGGTCGGCATCCATACCTCTACAGAACTTTCTGAACAAGCGGGTATTTAAGGCACTCGACTTGATATGATTCACCATACGTATGACTTGTTGCATGACATTTTTCAGTATATCTGGAAGAGTTTTTGCTGCGAGAGCCTCGCGATGAATCATACAGTGGACACTAAACACGTTCGGGGCGACTTCGTTTATCTTTGCCTTAAACCCGGATCTTACTCCCAGCATGGCCGGTGCGCCATCAGTGCAACTACCGTAAACCGTATTCCAGTTTAGTTCTTTATCAGTGAAGAAATCGTCAACCATTTTGAACACATCTGCATCTTTAGTTGTCAACTCGAGTGGTTTACAAAGCATGAGATCATCTTTGAAGTCATCATCGTGTTTGTACCGTACCCACACCACCAACTGACTGAGTGAGGCAACATCTGTAGATTCATCCAGTGCTATGGCAAGCATGGGCGATTGCGTCATCTGAGTAATCTGAGTAATCATCTAAACATTGCCTGGATTCGTCGCTGAATAGTATTGTCTGAAACAGGCAAGCCGCTGATTTTCTGAACGGCGTCCTCGCCAATGAGTAATCTGACAATGTCCTTGGTACATGGCATGATCAAATTTTCGGCGATTGTATGAGGCTTCTTGGCCTTGGCAATTCTGTAAGCCACATGGAACGACGCTTCTAGAAGCTTTTCTTGGATTCGTTGTACATGTCCTGTCTGATCAAGACGACTTGCTTTCATTGCCACAGCCTTACGCTCGAAATAGTCTTTACTTCTATTTGGGAAGGCAGGATGTTTAAGGTTCAGATGTCGCTGCAAAATATTACGCTTCATCGATGAGGCAGCGAATACTTCACCGCAGATAACACATTGTGGCTTCTCTACACCATGGTCGTTGATTGACGTAAATCCAACTTCTATATAACTATCCAAATATGTCCGCACTTTACCAGTTGCCATTTTCGCGTCGTCGTTGGCGAAAATAAAATGAAAAAGTTCGCGAAATCACTTCCGCGAAGAAAACGGAAGTGAAAATGAAACTCAATACCAGGAAATAATGTCGAATACCAGGAAATAATCGATTTTTTTTTCTCAGTCCTAGACCAGTTTGTGTCCCCTAGGAATTTGCCAAATGTCCACATGTCCCCCAAGTTGAAAACCGTTGCACTATATTATACTATACTATACTATACACGCAAGACGCGTAGTCGACGTTGCACGCGTGGCGGGTTTTTAAAATTGCGTCGTGATATACAGGCGCGAGCCTTCGTGGGATTGTCGGCTGGTCGCGCGAGGAAATTGAAATCCTGATTTTTGTGACGTCACATAGATAGATATAATTGTATTTTTCTCGTGTTTCCTTCGGTAAATTTTTTTAAATCTTCACACTTCTCTGTAATCTTGATGTGCGTAAAATGTGCAAGTTTTAAGAAGATCGTTCGAGCCGAATTTTTTTTTTATTCCAAAAAGAGGGCTTTTTGAGGATTAAAAAAAAATTCTCGTTTGCGATGCTATCATTTGAAGGAATAATAGATAAGATTACTGTGTGCAAAAAATTAAAAAGTTTTACCGAAGAAATTTAAAAAGAATTGTCATAGAATCTGAAAATTAGTCCTTTTTAAAATCGCTTTGCTACCATGGCAACGGGGATTTTTAACGACATTTTTTATTTTTCGTAATTGGCGATATTGTAGCAGTTATGCGGCCGGGCTTCGTGATCATACTTTGCAAGATGATAAAATAATGGTTTTTTTAATACAATTGTGTGCTGTGCAATCAAAACTGTATGGAGCCACCTTAAAGCCAACAAAAGCTCGTCAGGGCGGTTTGAGAATGAAACGAAGAAGTCAACTTCCAAAGATGTTTGCAACTAACGACTCGACGTTCCCGGTTGCTATCTTCAAAGCCTATCTTTCCCATCGTCCAGCAGACTTGAAAAATTCCGGTCCATTTTACCTGGCAGTCAATCATAAACCCAAAACAGACGTCTGGTATAAAATGCAGAAAATTGGCGCTAAGCGCATTGGCGAAAACATGAAGCGAATCGTTCGTGGGACTCCCGTCGAACTCGCCGGAAAGCGTTTAACAAACCACAGCCCTAGAAAAACCGTTGTTAAAGCAGAACGCGTTAATTGAAGGTACCTTCACTGCAAAAAATTATGTGTAAATTTTACACAAAAACGTGAGTAAAATTTGCATCCACAGCAACACATTTATATGTGTACATTTACACATTTTTACTCTCACATACAACTGAGGAGAAATCACAACCATATATGAAACGAATGAAAGTTTTATGGAATGACCCAATAGCATATTAATTAAATCACAAATACCAACAAGCTTCACCCTTACATTTTAGAAAGAATCTAAAGGATTTTGCCGCAGAAAAATTCTTTATCACGTTGCAAACTCATATGATCCTATACAATGAATGATTACAGATAAATTATTTATTTGATTTCGTAGGAAAAATTTGATTTACTATGGTTCCTCCCATAGACGAAGTGACTGCTCGTACATGCTAACTCAAAAATCATTGTCCCACAGCCAACATCTCAAATTTTAACCCATTAAGTTGCATTGCACTCTACTTTATTGTATTCCTGTCTAATGCCAGACAATTTATTTGTGAGTGGGAAAGTGCTGGTGGTTAATGGGTTAATCTGGCCATGGTCTAGTGACCCATTAAGTTGCATTGTGTCCTTATGTGTCGACACTACTTCCTTATTTTATTAATGCCATTAAGCGCCAGCGCTCTCCCCTTCACGAGTAAAATCGTCTGGTGTTAGACAGAGTAAAATAATAAAGTGGGGCGCAGGGCGCACTGCGACTCAATGAGTTAATGCCAAACTATTGTACTCTGTCTAACTCGAGACAATTTTACTCGTCAAGATTGTGCTGGTGCCTAATGTGTTATAAGATAAATCATAATTCAATCTAGCTTTGGATCATGCAATGGTAGACAATGTTGAATGAACAAAATCCGCTATTAATGATTGATACTTTTGAGTGCAGAATGGAAGCGTTTGCCTTGGGGTGAGTTCTCGGCACTGTCGTCTGGTACTTCCCACCTACTTCTACTCATTATAATCGTAATAATCTAAGTCAAGATCTGGGATAAATCGACCTATAAAGAAAAATTCATTCTCTATAATCACACTCAACATGTAGTAATTTTGAGCAGCTTTCACTTATCTGTAAGTTGGCTGTAATAGGTATGCCGACAATGAGAATACAGGATGTCAGCACTTTAAAAAGAATAGAGTGTACTAGATTTATGCAGTTGTAAGACTCAACTCAACTCAATTTATTTTGCCATAAAAAAAAGAAGAAAATTTAAAAATTTGTAATTAGTGGCAGGCAAGGGAGCCCAAGAAAAACCAAAAGGCTTTTGTGTTTTGGGCTACCTTATAACAGTCTCATAAAACAGGAATGGTAAAAAAAGAGATATTCTTTTATTTTTTTTATGAAAGAGGAAATGGAAGAAGCTTCACGAATATCTTCACTGAGTGAATTAAACAAATTAACTCCTTGATAAACAACCGAAAACTGTTTAATATTAGTTCTGCAGAAAGGAACAAAATACAATTTCTAATTTCGTGTATTATTAATTATGAAGGTTTTAAAACGTCGAAAAAGACAGCCAATGAGATTGGAAATTCGTTATTTGAAACGCCACCAAAAACATCGAGCGCGAGTCCAGGATCGTCCCATTCAGAAATTGAAAAAAAAAAGCGAAAACTTTTCGTATTTTTCTCGCATACAAATTTGTTTTGTACGTTAAAATATTGCTAGTATATAGTAAAAGTATCGTAGATTTTATTTCCGTGATTATTTTAGCGTAAATGTAAAGGTAGTTGAAGTATTTTGGATTGTTTGAAGGTATATGTATTTTTAGTTTGATTGCATTTGCTTACCTTAGGAAATAATACAACTATACAATGCCTCGCCCGCGCGCAGCAGGAAAACATAACATTGGGTTGCCTATGATTTTAGCAGTCAGAACAGCAACAAGATAAATGAGATAATAGGGTCGACGGACGTTATAATTATATGATATAAACAGTAATATTTCATACCTGAGATCAAATAAGCCTTAGGCAGGATTCGGAGTCACTTATCCAATACAAAATATGACGAAAACCATGCTTTTCCTCTTGCTTTTCTTCAGCGAAATATACTCAAACGAAAGAGTCAAAAATGTGCAAATCACACTTGATATTTGATACACGACATACCACAACTCATTGCGCGCGTGCCTTGTCTTCTTAAATAGATACACCATAAAGGGCTCCAATCTATCGCGATAGCTTGAAACCGTCTGAAGCATAAATCTGGCCAAAAAATTATCATAAAAAATTGGGGAAAATTCTTATAAGAGAATAATGAAGATAGATTCTCTAAAAAAATATATGCCAATTGCCATAATATAAAAAAATTTATGAAAAAATAGAGGATGCGTAGCCAGGTTGAAACGTTATTATTGAACGTTTTCTGACTTAAAATTTATTTCTACGAGCTTTCAGCTATCAGTCTATATCCTTCGACGGGTGTACAAATGATTCTATAAAGGACGCTAAACTTAAGTAGGTGGTATGAAATCTGAGACTATCTATGCTATGTTACAAATGGGTAATATGAATATTTAATTAATTAATGTTTCTTGAGTTCCTTTCTTAAAAGTATTGTGTACTGTGCTGGAAGCGTATTAGAGTTATTATCAGCTTCGTCTGTTAGTGCAGTGTGCCTGGGCTCTAAGGTCTTAAGGTTTCTATGATTTCCCTTGTCTATCAATTTAGCATTGGCAAAGTCAATTACATGATCTTGATTCCTGCGTGTTTTGCAACATTCGATCCCTTCTTGCTTTGTTTTACATTCCTTACGTATTCAGACTTTCTCGTCTTCAGCAATCTTCCTGTTTCGCCTATGTAGCTCCAACTACAATCTTGACACGGTATTTAGTAGACCACGTTATTTTGCTCTTCAATTGGTGGTTTCTGTTTTGCAGATGGAAACTGGCGTTCGAGGGTTTTCACTGGCTTATTGTAAACTTTGTTGAAAACTTGTTCACTCCTACCATAGTTAATATAATAGATAGTTTGGAGACTCATAAGAATAACAATATAACTCGCTCTATCTATGTTAGTGAACGTTTATTAATAAATCTGGTCTGTCACCGTCACGTACTATTGTATTTTTGCCCAACTAAACAATGACAATGTTATAGGAATATTACCTGTCCATCACTCGAACAATAGGGTAAAATGAAAATTGCTATTGGTGGACATGATAAAAAATATAATTATAGGCCTACACAAATGATGGTGCAGAAACATATTTATGAATAAAGGTTGACTAACAAAGCTAATGAGATATACTGTTATTATAACGAGTTTCCAAACCATATATTCTATTAACTCGCATAGGGGAGCTCCACATGAATGACATAGGGGAGCTCCACATGAATGACGTAAAAGAAGGCTGCAAATTAGGCTGTTAGTAAAACGCATGAATGAATGAATGAATGAACGAAGGAATGAATGAATGAATGAATGAACGAATTGAATGAATGAACGACGGAATGAATGAACGAACTAGTCGTTCCAGCTCCAAGGTTGAAATCGAACCTGGAGCCAGCTCCAGGTTTGCAAACTTGGAGCTGAATGGCTCGTTATACTTTGAGGAGCCTGATATGCATGTGCGAACTAATAATGAGGAAATGGACGAGGTAATATGCAAATTTTCAGTTCAAGCCTTATTTATATGTAAATTGTTAATAACAATATGCGTGTTTCGTAATTTAATAGGTACCTTCGAGGAAACGACGGTACAAAGACAAATCCCACTTCGAAAACCCAAGCTACCGGCGAATATATGACCGTCGTAATGTTGCAGGAATAAAAAGAAAGGTAGGAAATTATTCGTATTTAGACTACATGACAGAATACTATACCCTATACAACTATAGAAGCAGTAGATGTAGAATGCCGATTCTGGGACATTTTGATGACAAGCCCTCCACCCCCACCCCCAGGGTGACCGAAAGACCAATTAACCACTACTGCGCACCACCTCCCGCGCATCCGATGACGTCACTTCCGGTTTCCTCGCAATCACCTTGCCCGGACTTGTCCGTAACTATGACGTCACTTTCGTTTTATAAGATGACGTCACCACGCCTCTCGCCAGCCCCCGCCGCCCCCGCGCTTGGGGTAGTCTCGCAGAAGTCTTGCCTAAGTCTTCCCTAAGCCGACCCTAAGTCTTCCATAAATCTTCCCTAAGTCTTCCCTAAGTCTTCCCTAAGCCTCCCCTAAGTCTACCCAAAGCATACCCAAAGCCTCCCCTAACCCCACCCAGAACCTACCCAAAAACCCCCACCGCGCAAGCGCACCCCCGTTTTGGGAAGTCTTCGATAAGTCTTCCATTACGTATGTTTTGGATCACGTGACCTATGACGTCACTTCCGGTTGAATAATCATTCCTAAATTTTTTTTTTTTTCTATATAATAAAAAGGGTAGCATTTACCCCCAGTGTTTCGGAGATGTTAGACTTTGACTTGAATCCCTCATGTTTGCATTGTTGTTCCAAACCTTATGGGTTTGGAAAACTGAACTGACTTCTGAGTCGTACCGGAGGTAAAAAATGTTATATTAAAAAAGTTTTCTATATAATAAAAAGGATGTCCATTACCAAAGTCTCAGACTTCTCCAAAGACTCGTTCGCTTTCGAAGATGCCGTCGGAAACAGTTACGGGTCCGAAAAGGTTAAATTAACGGCACGAGATCAGGGTCCACTTCTACTGAAACTTGAGGACTGTTTTGTCCTATGGGGTGAGCAAGGACAACAAGTTCGGTAAGGACAATTACTCCATCTCCTTAGCCATGAGGGATAAGAAGGAGTTTGTGTCAGCCCTGGAACTGGTGGAAAAGGAGTGCGCTGATCACGTTGGTAATCTGGGTGAAAACATCATGAAATGTCTTTACCGGAAGGGTAGCGCTCCAACCCTATACGTAAAGATCGACAACGAAACGGAAATTTACCCTCCGAAAGGGGACGAACACGTCGACCACAAGAAATATCAGGACAAGAGGTTCCGCATCGATGCCATCGTCAAAATCGAGAGCATCTATGTGTCTAACCTCCATCCAGGTGAAGCTGCACGAGGCAAACATACTGGAGGAAAAGCCCAAAGCACCCAGGAAGAGGCTTCTACAGCGACGGATTAATCGGATACGAAGATTCTAACATAAAATCAATTTTAATGTTTGTAAGAACATTAAAATTTAAAGAGCATCGATACCACTGACGGGTAAACTGTTCTCGTACTCAACAGGCATAACCGATCGGTGTTTCCGCCGTATCCTAAACAGATTCCCCATACCATAAGAGCGAGCACGTATGGACGGTATGGAAAACACCCACGATTCTGCGGAATCGTCGGGGCGCCCCAAATTAATACCGAACTCCGGACCGTCTAGCGTGAAGTTGTTTATTTCCCCAAGCATTACATCTTCCGGTACGGTGATGAAGACGACAACACCTATCGGCGGACCGAAGGGCATCGCGTTCACACCCATGATTGCAGAATCTCCTTCTCCCATGAGCCAGAACCTAATAACTACCTCTCTATTAGCTCTTTCGTCCATTAAGGTAATACCAGCATCCCTGAAGTCCGTGTCCTCACACATTTCTGAAATGAACTCCGTCATTTCTTCAGAACATTCGAAGTACAATTGGACTTTCCTGTAGGTACCCATTGTCTTTTATTGATAGGAAATTTTTTTTTTTTAAACTGTTGACTCAGCATTTTTTTTATTCTTCCTTTTCCGAACAACCTGCTTTTGTACTGATCACATGTTTCCCGACGGTGATTCCACCACTTAGTATTCCAATGAGTGGGATGTACGGTGTTACGTAACTGACGAGGTTTTTTATGTCTTTTCTAAGCAGATCGTTTTCCTCGAGTTCTTTTTTCATTCCTTCAGCATCCTTAACAGCGTCCAACGCCTCCATGAGTTCGGAGAACTTGGTGATGATAACATCGGCTAGTTGGCTGTTTGTGTTCTCCAGACGTTGTCTTTCGTAGTCTTTGTATATATTTTCCAACGTTTTTTCGGATGATTTTTTGATATATTTTGAGGTGTACTTAATTTCACCTGCATCGACCAACTTTAGTAGCTTTTCCCTCAGGTCGCTTGCAACAGATGTCTCAGGCTCTACAGATTCGAATATGGTTTCCATTCCTTTATTTAATATGCGGAATAATTGTTTCGTGGGTATAGGGTCGGCGTAATAGTATTTCCAGCCTGGCGTAGTCGTTTTTTAGCGTATTAATGATTTTCTTCCTTTCTTCTTTTTCCGTGTTTGCAAGGTAGTCGTTCAATATTATGTCCGTATCCTTTGCGCTCGGGTTGTAGAAGGTTACAAGCTTGGATATATTTTCCCTATAGGGTTTCGCAATGGATGTGAGTTGTTGGGTAATGACAATGGTTGATAATCCCATATGTCTTGCGCTAAACCCAAGTTTTACCAATTCGCTGGTCCTGTTTTTGACGGATTGGCTACGAGCACAGTCATCAAGAACGATAAGGCTATTTGTTCCTCTTGCAAAATGCGAAACATATTCTAAACACTGGTTTACATCATCCTGCTTGCAGGGCATGGCTATAAAGTCCTTATCCGTATTGTATTTCCAGTCCTGGTACGTTTTGTTCCACTCGTATGTGGGACATATTAGAAATATGTACTCGAAGTGGTTTTTATAATCGTTTTCCAACATTTCCAGTAGGTAGTAGGTTTTTCCACATCCGGTCATTCCGAGAATGATCATGTTGAATGGTATTTTCAGCGGTTCCATCTTTTATTTAATAACTAATCCCCTGAAGGGGCTTTTCGCTGATGTTTATGAGTCCATCGGATAGCACAAAGATGTTACAGAGGATGTCTTCGGTAATAGTGTCCGTTTCAATTTCTAGAGGGATTCCGGGGTTATCGCCGAGAAGCTTCTTTCCACTTCCAACGATATGGTTGTCGTCGACAGCCCTCAGATCGATTACCAATGCGAATTTATCTTTGTAGAATTTCCTGACGTTTATGTCGTCGTTACAGGTGTTGTTGGCTATTCCAAACAGTCTTTTTGCTTCGTCGTAGAAATCTTCCGTTGTTAGACCCTGACTATATACGGCATTCGATTTCCCCTCTATTGTAACCTTTACCTTTTCGATGCTTGGAAAGACGTATTCCTCGCTGTCGGTTATTGTTCTTTTCCTGAAAAGTAGGACCACAGCCATCATGCTTACCCTTGGAACGTCTATAGTTTCGTTGAACCTTGTAGCATTCTTTAACCACACAGTTGTTTTCAACAGTGTTGTGTGTTCGTATGACAGGGATCTGCCGGTCTCGTATCCTTCGTTTACCCGTTTGGCCAGTTCTTCGTTTTCGATGGTTTCGTATTCCAGATGTATGTTTTTTAACGTATATCCTTCCACCTTCTCGTTCGCTTGTGCAACCATAATCTTGTCGGCTTTTGGAAGGGTTATCGTGTACTCGAATCCGCTCTTCATGTTGTACGGTGCGTAGGGGCCGTGGTCATTGAGAATTTTTCCGAGTTTCATTTTCTGCTCCTTGTATACCTTCGCCATTACTAGATCGTAGTCGCCGTCCGTTTTTCCGGTCTGATCGGCAGTGTCGTCCTTCGACAATAGCTTTCTTGTGTTTTCGTTCATAATCCAGTATTCTATCATATTTGCTCTTTTCGTGCTCATCTTCCAGAGATCTTTGTAGACTTCGATGAGACTTTCGCCGTTATTGTCGTATACGATTTCACCACCCACCCTTATCATGAGTCGTTCACACACGAGTTTACCGAGGTTATTCATAAACCGGGATTTGGTGTTTTCGTTCTTGAACTCGTACGACAGACGGAATGAGTCCGGAACGATACAGGTGTTCGGTTCCAGTTTTGGAACTACAATCCGGATGTCGTTTCCGGGGTTAGATTCGTTTGGGTTGAATGTAACGAAGTTACATACCCTGTTTCCTACAACGTCGGAGGTCAGTGCCCTTTTGAAACCGGGCGTAAGTTCTTGACTTCTCTTTTCCATTCCTTTTATTATACTGACTAATCATTAAATTTTTCGAACTTTGGTTTGGGTTCGTCCTGTACTTGTGGTTCTGTTGTGTGATCAGGTTTGTCCGTAGGTCTGACTTTGCAGTATATGTAGTAGATTCCCCCCAGCGCAGCTGTTGCTACTCCAGCGTAAATCAGCGTATTTACCGAATCACCTTGATCGGAATTATTTTCAATGCTACGTCTTTCTTCAGCCTTCCTTCCTTTTTCTTCCCTAGATATTGCTGCCAGTCTTTTACTCGATTCTACCCTTCTCGGATCCTTTGGTTTTTGGGTCTTTTCTGCTTTCGTTATTGTCGGTTCATCCATCCTTTATTTAATATACTTACTTTTTTAGAATTTCTAGTCAAATTCTAGTCAGAGCTACAATCAGTTTCAAAAGTCTTGGGACAGATGCCACAAAACCTTTGAATTTCATCAAACGACAATCCCCCTGCCCCCTGTTCAATGTTGTGTCCCATTTCTCGTCGGGCTTGATGTGTTTTGGTTTAAACAACATTGATTGGGGTGGGGGGAGGGGGAGGGGAGTGGTATTGTGTGTAAAAAGCTATAATGATCCACTTACAAGCTAAAACTACATGTGTCCCAACAACTTCTGAAAGTGATTGTCTGGGCCCCATATGCCATAACATCATTGTACATCTCAAAAGTACAGGGAATAGAATGCTCTGCGAACGAAGTATTTCAGCTCCATTTCGTTCACAGAATATCTAATATAACATTATAAAACAATTAAGTTTCATTAAAATTCTCAAAGTTAATAATTAACAGAATATGAATATAATTTGTTATGTCACATTGCATTCTTAATCACAAAGGTTTTATACGTTGTTTGTTTCTACAAATTTTGGCAGAGCACAAGTAGGTTATTTGAGAGGTTATAGTCCGTCAATAAAGATAGGTATCGCAAATGTTTTACGCTAGATATGTCACACATACTGTTAATTAATTTATAGCATAGTAATATAACATATCCGGTTACTTTCGTATGCGGGTAAGGGCTGAGTCAACTGCTAATTCGGGAACTCCGAAGGTAAAGAACGTTTGATTTTTATCACCAATAGTGAATGTGACATTTCACATCTTTCTAGAGCAGAATTTGCACATATAATTGTCGACGCTTGGGTACGAAGGAGCACTCAGTGGGTGGGAATTTCGGAGGCTAATGGTATAGATATATAGTCACTTCCACATGGCTAAAAAATTGTTCGCAAGATCAAGTTGGCGAGCTATCGGAAAGCTCGAGAAGACTAAATTCGGCATTTAATTGAACTCAGGCAGACAATCCCAAAAATTACTATTCAGCGTATTCGTACGTGGTAAAGAATGACCCGGACTTCGCGGTGATTTCTCCAGGGCTTATAGACCTCCCTAAGGCCACATAAAAAAAAATAGTTGGTTAGCGTCCTTAGCTTTTGCCAAAAAGTGGGCGGGCGGGCGCTTTTTTTTAAATTTTTACGAATTTTTAACGCCTTGGTTTTAGGTCCGAAACTGGATTTTCTTGCGCAGTACAGATATTTTTTTATATATTTCAAAATATGATTCATACCGTCATTTTCGCATGCAATTTCACAATTTATTAACACTATTGACTACAGTCAACAGAAATACTAAACATATTAGAGCCCGTTGATCAATAAAAGTTGGATTTTTATAAAATAAAAAATAAAAAAAAAATCCTGAGCGGGGCCTTTTTTGTGGGCGGGCGAGGACGCTAACCAACTATTTTTTTTATGTGGCCTAATGCTGACGCGTTAGCAAGTACTAGCGCGCGCGACCCGCCGAAGCAAGAAAGTTGCACAGGCTTCCAAAAATATGTAACGAAAGGGACTCGCTGTATACGGCGTTGTACGCATTATACAACACAAAGTTAGTGTTATACGCCGCTAATTATGCTAATAAGCGTTTCCGGACCAGACGAATGCAATGAAACTAACATCGGTTGTCACTTCGATTGTCACTATAGAAATATGAAATAATGGGCAACTAGGCAGCTTTTAAATCAGAACAAGGCTAAGAATAATTTGTTGAGAATGTCTAACAATGTATTTACTATTAATGAAAGGGTTTGAAATTGATTAAGCCAAGTTTTGGATCGATTGACATTTTTCTACATAAATAAATCTGATATATCATAGTGATATTTCTAGAGTTGAGTGTCAATCGATACATTTTATACAATTTATATACTTTGTGATTAAGTAGAACCCGTAATATATCAATACGCGCTACCTAAACACTTTTGCTTAGTACTTAATATTCTGAAAATTATTATCCCGTGACAATTGAAAGTTATATCAATGAAAATGCTATGTGTTTCAAAGTGACAACCGAGTGACAATCGGCGAGCACATGTTCCAACCGTTTTATATTACATACATATTTTCATGTCAAATATGCACAAGTGGTTTTCTTTAAGTGGTTTTCGATAACTTACCCTTGCATTTTATTCAGCAATAACCTGGGTCGATAATTAACCAGATAGATGTGTTTTATCCCTTGCATATAAAGCAGGTTTAATCTCTCAGCATACGTCCCTCCCCACATATCACATCTGTTTATAAGCTCATTTATAATATACTGTTCAGTCTGTTGGATTATGTTACATTTCGAATATATTGACCACAACAAGCACATTATAAAAGCATTATATATGCCAGTGCAATTCAGTAAATATGTTATACTAAATGCTATACGATTTTCGCAAAACTGATATTCTAAAACACTCGGTAATTCAAAGAGGTTAAATATGCTTTTCATTGCCTTTCAGACAATCAGTTTCAAAAGTCTTGGGACAGATGCCACAAAACCTTTGAATTTCAACAAACGACAATCCCCCCGCCCCCTGTTTAATGTTGTGTCCCATTTCTCGTTGGGTTTGATGTGTTTTGGTTTAAACAACATGGGGAGGAGGGGAGCGGTATAACAATAGGGGGAGGGGAGCGGTATTGTGTGTAAAAAACTATAATGATCCACTTACAAGCTAAAACTACATGTGTCCCAACAACTTCTGAAAGTGATTGTAGTACGTCTGCCTCCTCCGCAGGCTCCTCTATATAGATCAAATTTAAATATCGGTAATATATAGATCAGCGCGTGCACTGCAAGCCCGATAAAGACGCACGCCTTTAGGCGCACGCCCGCAACTCCGCGCGTCCCCATTAATTTTCGTCTTTTCCTAATTAATTATTTGACAGCAAGCGACTGTGGACGAGGCAGGTAGTACGTGGCGCGCTCTCTTTAATGTGCAAAATTAATTTCTCTTGTCTTGGATGCGCGCGCGTTAATTGGAATCACTTCACTACGTTTGAAATGACGTGGTTGATGTACCGTTTAATTAAATTTCAAATGACGCGAGCCAACAGATCACGACACTTTTTGTATATAAAAAGGGGCGTGTGAATTAAACAAGTCGCATATTATTAGCACTGATGAAAATCCAGGCTTACGGATCGAAAGCTTTGCAGTAATAAATTTACGTGGTGTTTCCACAAACAAACTATTATATAAACCAACTATTGGTTTTAGGATTTTTGGAAAGCGCGTCGGGCACTGGCCAATCCAAAAGGCAGGCACATTAATTTTCATTGGGTATCTTTCCAAAGAAAGCGAAGGAATTTTTGGTGATTCTTCCAAATGGGAATTGTAAAATTGGCATCTTTTAGATCGATTTTTGCCATATAATCGTTTGGTTGCAGGAAGTCTCGCAGCATATGTATGCCCTCCATTTTGAAATGTTCGTACTGAACAAAGTGGTTCAATTGTTTGAGATTGAAAATTGGCCGGTGCCCACCACCTTTCTTGGAGACCACAAACAGCGTGCTTAAAAAGCCTGTGCTGTGTTGTTGTGGTGGAACATATTGTATTGCTTGTTTTTCTATCAATTCTTCCACCTCTTTGTTTATGACCTTTTGGTCCTCTACTGACACCATCATTGCCGGGATTGTATTCTGGAATGGCAGATTTGAAAAAAAAATTTGGTACCCTGACACAACCTGGAGTACCCAGGGGTCGTTTGTCACTAACTCCCAATTTTTTACAAAATATTTTAAACGACCTGCTAGTGGCAACTGGTTTGAGCTTACATGACGAAGCCCGGACTTTTCCCACAATGCATTTATTTGGGGGGAATGAGTTAAGTTTGTTCGTTTTTTAATATACCTGTTATTTGACCACTTTGAGCAATCACTGCTGGCTTTGTTGTGACTGGGATGTTGTTTGGAATTGAAGGTTTAGCAATCTGCCTCTCCCCCGGCCACGGGTTTGAAAGGAGTACCTCCCTCTGGCTTGCTAATTCCATCTGCCCCGTTCCTGGCCCCCACGCCATGAGCGGTAACTGGAAACCCACGGGCTATTTTTGAGAAAATACAGTTCAAAGTCAAGCTATTTTTACATATTTTCAAAATTTGTCAAATTTCGCGAGCTTGTATTTTGAACTTAGACACCTGAAGTTACATTAAGAAACATAGGACGTTGTTCGCCACCACAGCAACCTAACTAAATGTGTTATATTTTTTTGTATTTTTATAATTGATGATAAAAATGCGCAAATATTTATTGTTTTTATCATAAATCACAAAAATACAATAAATATAATGTACTTAGTTAGATTGCTGTGGCCTGTGGTGGCGAACAAACGTTTCGTGAAAATATTCACACACACCCTGTTTCGCGAACTTGCGCGTGACTTTTAAATTACTTCTTTTGAATTCTGACAGGAGAACTATTATGGGAGGTTTTTTCCTCCCAAGTACAAATAATGTTTTCAATATTTGGATTGGGACTATTCTACAATGAAGTACTCTTGGATAATGTAATCTAAATACATATGAAAACGAAGAAGTGGCATTTATCGGACAGAGAAGCGGCAAGCCATTAAAATGGCGGCAATTTGACGAAATATCGAAGGACACAATAAGGAAGATGAAGTACACTTCACTGTTTCAAAACTTGATGAAATCTTCTTTGAAATCTTCTTCAGCCATTTATGATTATGTAAAAGTACAACAACTTTGCGAGATTCGGCGATAAAAAGCAAACAAGACGGCAAAATGGGGGGAAGTGAAACAAAATGTATTATATTTAAAGAAAACAATGACAATCCCCATGAAATCAACAATATTTATATTAAATTAAGCATAGTTTTTCACCCCATGATACTTTTTTTTAGGAAATAAGAATATTTAATTTCTGCCAGGCATATTAGTTATTTTATGCATAATTAGCAATTTACCTGGGGTGGTGCATGGTCATTTTCTTGTAAAATATTATACTTAGACAATTTTGTTCTTCCAATGACCACCCCTAAAAGCAACCCTTCTAAACACTATAAGCACTTCAGAAAGACTATCGCTTTTTGTTTTCTGCCGTTTCAGGGCGGGGTCATTTTCAGGACTTTCGTCCTGGATTCAGGTTTTGGCACGTATGCCATGTTGACCGCCATGGTCATTTTACCCTAAAACAGTTGAGATTACCTGTGCTAAATGAAACGCATACAAACTCATATACAGGCCCTAGACTATCTTCGTTTATGTCACTAAATTCAGTGGATTCAGATAGGTTGGCCTTCTTTGCAGGAGGTTCAAATTCCTCCGCATTAATTTCTTGTACGTCCTCGTTCTCGTCTGAAACTTGTTCAGTTTGTTCATTTAAGAGGCATTGTCCGCAAGAACGGACCAACGAATTCTGACTCAATTTTCGTTTGGCTTCATAATACATTTATAACTTCCTTGAAGTATCCTGATTCTTGTTCAAACTGTCATTTCTTGAAAATTGTCTTATTTTTTTGTTTACCCTCAAATATATTCGACATGTTCA
>CACRXK020008097.1:0-21440 GCA_902702795.2 Paramuricea clavata
TCGGCGATCGATTTCTTTAATTTGTTGAGCCAATCTTCGCACATTTTCGTCCGCTATAGCAAGTTCGTCTTCATATTCTTTAGCCCATTCTGCGACGTCTTCTTCGCTCTCGCCCTTGAAAAATTTCTTTTCTTCTATGGTCTCTTTAAGATTGATTATCGCTTTGGTGACGTTGTCAATAGATTCTCGCTGACACTCAGACGCTTGTCGGTCTTGTTTAGCCATTATTTCTTCGGTTCTTCCTTGCCTAAATCTCAGAGCTTTTACTTTGCTCACGAGTTCGTTTAGTTGTTTATCCATGTTATACTCGAGAATATATAAAATATATTATTTCACAATTGATGTCGATTCTTCACAACAAGCACGGGTTTTTTGCTCTTGATTCGAGCTAACTCACGATTAATCCCGTTCGGAGGTGCCACTGTGTCGTGAATTGCCTCCTATATTCACAACAACTCACTAAAAGTAGAGATTTCAAACGCTATTATGAAAAATATATTTATTCTCGCCCCGTCTCAACACAATCACACAAAGTCCTTGCAATGTACAAACTGCATGCTTTTTTGATTGACACTTGCGCATTAAATAACTTCAGGTATGCCATAAACTGTTAAATATTAAATATTGACAATCTCCAACAGCGATATTGTGCATCGAAATCATAATATACCGTGTGTTATGTCAACAAATATATGTTACATGTTGACAAATTTGATTCAATGATTTATAAGGGGGTGCCCTCCTCTCCCCCCCCCCCCTATATAAGAGTTCTAAAAGTTTTTTTTTAGGTAGCCATTTTGCAATTTGACCGCACAGTGAGGAGAATTTGTATATCAAACATTGTTACTTAGGGGCTGATTACATGGTGCCGGGCTGGCCCGGTTAACCGGGCTGACTCGTTTGTTTAGGACCTTACTGTGGTTTTAAAACTTGCGTAAAATAAATTTGCGATAAATAATTGGTTTAGTATAGATGCAAAGTCATCCTAAACCTCACTCAAAACTCATTTTGCGGCCCAAGGAAGATTTTCGTGACATTTTTCAGCCCGGTTAACCGGGCTGGCCCGGTTCATGTAATCAGCCCCTTACAGTCAAAACGAGTGTTCTCGTGCAGAATATATTGCAATATTGCTCTGCAACATTACAATGTTGCATGTCTGGCTTGATCAATTTGGAAACGTGTGTAGTGAAGGTTCCTCAGCATATTCCCTATTAAAAGGCTTCACTTTTTTCCAAAAGGCTTCACCTTTTTCCAATGCAAATTCATATTTTAATACAATACTGCTGTGTGAGTGGGAAGCATTTTCTCTCAGGCAGTTTAAATACGAAAATGTTGAATTTCTGATGTAACCGGACGTCAATCTTCCCGAAACAGTTGCAAGTTGCTCAATATTGCGTGGGCTCTGCAATGTAGCGCGCAAGAGAACACCCGATTTGACACCCGACTGTAAGTTTCTCGAGAAAGAATCAAGCTAAGATGGCAAGTATCTTGCCCATTATTTCGAATTTTCTATACAATGCAATCATAAAACTGGCTGTGAAATTTCATTGCATAAACACATTAATTATTCTTGCTCGTCGTACTCATCGGTTTTAAACAGGGCGCTTATATAGAGGGCGGTCAGGAGGGCGGTGAAACCACTGAGCTATACTATATTACTGGAGGACCTGCTCGGCATGAAAGAGTGTCGCCAAAAACATGGCGGCGCTTACGCCATTTCCATGGCAACTGGTCCGAAGTCTCCATGGTAATTGCCACTGACCAACCGCGATCCGAAGCATTAAACAAAGTCCAGCACCCCCCTGTTTTTACACAAATATTTCAGAATTTAGACTTTACTAAGAGGTTTTTGGTTGTTTTTGAGCAAGAAAATCTTTCCCTCGCACTTTACTTGTTTTACGATGTGGAGGAAAAGTGCCGGTTTGTTTCGTTTGTTCATGCAACAATTCACTATCAAGAAAGATTAATAGCTATTCTTTCAGGTAAGATTCATGAAACTATTTTTAATTTGTAGAAGCTTGCTAGATATAAAATGACTCTCGAAATGAGTAAAATGACTATAAATATATAACTATATAAGTCAAAAACTCATGCTACTATGTATATATATACAGCAAAATTAATATTTCAATCCATTATTGATTAAATAGCCTCTGGAACCGGGGTACGGACACATAAATCATGTTTATTATCGTTGAAAATTGTGGACATGAAATTATGTTGTTTTGTGTTTTTTATTGCCAGTTTTTAATATAAATTTATAATAATTGTGGTTGTTCACTTGCTCACACGGTCGTACAGATTATATATGGTGTGAATCAGGATTAATATATAGATAAGCACAAAGACCTCTAGTGTGGACTGTGGGACAGAGGGAACAAAATACCCAGGACCTGGGAGTGTTCAAAGCAGTGTGCAAAACAGCAAAAGTTGGATAAGCATGATTGCTTGCCTATGTGCTTAATTTATAGAGAAAAGATATGGTATAACTGAAACTTTCTTTTGAGCTAAATTTAACAATCTCTCTCAATAGGGTAACAGCAAGTGATAGTCCAGAAACCGCACAGACTTCATGTCCCGTGAACAAGGCTGCATATTGCATATTCCCCCACAATGAGCGAGTCGCACTGAGCTTGGACAAGCAAGTCCTACTTTTGCCAGGCTTTTTGTAGCAGTGTTTATATATGGGGTTGTAGGGCAGTGGTGGCCACTTATTGTGGGGGGGGGGGGTGATTTAGGTTGCCACCATATGACCGTGCACTTTAGGTTGTTGGATATCATACTAGTTCTTTAAATTTTTTTGCCTTAACCCATGGAGCACCAGTGTGCTCTCCCCTTGACAAGTAAAATTGTCTGGCATTGTCAGACAGATCGAGTAAAATAATCTGGTGTTAGACAGAGTAAGATTAACTAAAGTTGGGCACATTGGGTATGCAGATAGTTTGATTTATATTCCATTGAGTGCCATGAGCACTCTCCCCTTGACGAGTAAAATAGTCATGCATAACCATGCAGAAGATTGTCTGATTAACCCACTGAGTGGCAGTGCTCTCCTCTAAAGTACATTAGGGTGCATTGCCACTTAAAGGGTTAACATTATTATATGTAATACATATTATATTTTTGTTAATTACTAAAGACGTGTAATTATAACATGATTGTGGTATAATGTTTACTTATCTTTTTTTGCAGGATTTATCTGTTTATTAATACTGGTACCAGAAGAGATGGCACAGGATGCCAAAATGGAGAACAAATCGAAGTTATGATAATAATTAGTCACTCACCAATTACTGTAGTCAAATATAGTTATGGTGCAACTCTTTTTTATTGACAATAAAGAGTACTACACAAAGTCACATTTGATTTTTTAATTCACACTACATTAAATCTAAATGTAAATCTTGTGTCTAAATGTAGTATGTACATGTTTGTACAATTGTACAGCAGGGACTGAGAGAGCAGAAAATTGTATATTATTATATTGTATTAAAATATATTCAAAGCACCAACAGCAACCTTTTATCAGATTTATAACACAAGGCAATACCCAAGTGTTTTAATAGATCTGATGAAACATGTACTGTGAGTGTTTTGAATAACTTAAGAAATGATGTATTTGATAAATTCAAAGATGAAGTTTATGTAAATCTGATCTCTTTTTGAAATTTGTAGATGTGTCTTCCTTCAATGTTACGTCCCTCCAGGATTTCGTTTACCAGAATTGCAGTCCCCTTTTCATCTGGGAAAATCTCAGGTCCCCCCAATTTCTCACCCATCCCCCCCCCCATCAATAATGAATGCCCCCTTATTAATGTAATTCAATACAATTTTCAATGACTATATTAAATACTTTTTGTCATAAATACTAAATTACAGTACATATTATGTAAATATATAAATTTTTCATAAACATTTTGTGATTTCTATTTCCAAACCTAGAGCTCAAATCATTGGTAGTTACTTGACCTCTGAAAATATGTTTAATGTAGTGATGGATATTGGATTGGTTCTGAGAAAATTATGAGTCAAATATAAATTTACATTTTAAAAACAAGTACATTTTTATACATCCCCCCCCCCCCGGCCGGCCCCAATGCCTGAATAACTATCATTGCCTCAGTTCAACTATTTCAACAAATCTAGTATATGCCAGTCTAGTATTTCGTTTTCTTTACAAAACTAGTAGTGTTACTTAAGCACGTCTTTTGATTCCTGCTGATTAGCAAAGGTTGGTACAAAAACCTCCAATTTTCAGACCTTGAGGATTGCAGCTATAATTTCATGACCACATGCAGTATTCCACCAATGCATCAGATTCCTCAAATTTGCCACTGACAATACCTCTCCCTTTTAAGAGAACACTTCTTGATCTAAAAAATATAATGCAGTTTAATTACTATGATCTAAAAACTACATATTAATTTAATGAAGCAGACCGGCCATGTATTCTGTATGAGAAAAATGTAGAATCGAGAGATAATGTCTATTCTTGTGCAAATATTCCTATGTTGACCACCAACTATTACATGCAGTAAGTGCATGTTTGGTGAGAAAAGGGTTTTACATGGCAATGCTGACATACATCACTAAATGTTGAAGGGTTTTTGTAGATGAAAATTTTGAGTGTAAATTTTATACATTTTAGACATGGTTAAAGCAGCTGCAAAAGATGCAACTATATTTTTAGGTTGGTAAGGTCTAAATATGTATAAAATTCACACTTAAAAATATTTGTCTAGTGATGCTACCTTCAACATTTAAAGTTCTGTTGAGTGTGATGTCCAAAATCCTGACATTTACCCTAACTTACACCTTACTACAGGCTTCACCTTATGATATTTACATGAATTAATTTGCAACTGCAGCTCGACAACTGTAACTGATCGGTATAAATTGGTTTGAACACTGCATCAGAATCACTGATGGCTGCAGGTTTATTCCTGTCTTAAGGGCCGGTCTACATACAATGCTGCTTAGAAATGCTTTCATTATAAATAAACTGTTTGAAAAGTTGCATTGTACCTTAATGCACCCTACTTTATATAAATTGATCTGTAAAACACCAGACAATTTTACTTGTCGAGGGGAAAGCACTGGTGCTTAAGGAGTTTACAATCAGGTGTATAATGACACAAAAATTGTCCCCAATCTACCAGTATTTTATAGGTAGACAGAAAGTTGGTGCATGTTAATAAACACAAACCTTACACTAACACATAGTTTCATCAAGTGTATGTTTATAGAAGTAATAAAACGAGACCTCAAGTCTCAGCAGTCAATCTTTTTAACATTATTACACCAGATAGTTTGCACTTTAGACAGTATATATCATACAAAATTGTGAATATAAAATCTTTGTTGTTTGAACGTCTATTAAATATTTGTGAATACAGCTTGTTAAAATGGGAAATTTTACACCTTACAGTGTAAAATTTGGACTGTAGAAAGCTGAAAGCTTGTTTTCGTAACAAATGAAGTGTATTTCATCGTTAGGCTTACCAATTTCATGTCAAATAAGATAAAGAATGAGTAAAATTGACTAGACATCCCTACCTTTTACCCGACTCAAGTATCGTCTTTAATTAATACTCTTTTCCCACATTTCTCGAGGTTTTGTTTGGCTTTCGCGGGCGAGAATAACACGTACGACTTGCATACCTTTAACCAAATGGTCAAAGGTAGTAAATATATCTCAAAATTTATACAAAAAATTTAAAACAACGAGAACTATAAATATTTATCTGCAAAAACCATATCTTTTGCAAAAAAACAGGGGGGTGTGAAAACTGCCGTGGGCTCAGAATTGAGCCTGGTCAGTGGTAACTACCATGAGGTTTTCGGACCAGTTGCCATGGAAATGGCGTCATATGGCGTCAAAATCCGCCATGTTTTTGGCGACACTTTTTTGACTGACGAGAGATAGGAGCAGGTCCTCCAGTTATTATACAGCTCAGTGGGTGAAACGCGCGATGTCGCGCTGATCGATGTGTGATGCGGAAAAGGACTGGCACGAGCGTGCTTTCCGGCAAAAGTTGACAAAAAGCGTGATTTTTCCTGCTGTTGTATTTTTGCTGTTTTTTCATTAACTACGAAATTCTTGAGGATGTTTTTGCACTGTAACGACGAAGTAATAACTAGTGTATCGTACGAATGCTTGTTTGGCCTGTATAGTTGAATTTTGAAAGACATATTGAGGATAATCAGTCGGGCTTTTGATGACTTCAATGAAGGGAAATTTTCAAAACAGCATTTGGGCATGTTATCAAGTCGTCCAAACTTCGAAATTCAGTTGATGGTAAAGATTATAATTATGTGCTTATCTCCAAAAGTTTTCATAAAACTCGGAGTTGAGCAATTGAATACACAGCGTTGGAAAGTGAGGTATTTTTGTGTGTTAAATTTTGCCTAATTAGACCATTATTTCGCTGCAAAAAAATAAACAACAATTGTATTTTGGCCATGTAGTGATTTTTGGTTATTATGTTAATAATTTTCTACGACTTTTAAGGCATTCAATTGAAGTAATTCTGAGCCGTAAACATATTTTACTTCCTGGCCTTTGAATCAAAATACGACTCGCTCGGACGTTTGTTGAGCGCAATAGTCGAAAAAGTTTTGTCCCAACTTTGATTTTTTTTGACCGGCTGGCCAAGACAACTTCTCGTAAGGATTCGTTAAAAAAATACAAATTCAAGTTGAGCATTTCTTGATTTTCAACTGAAAAGATCAACTAGTGGCTAAAATTAATTGTGAATTGTATTCTATCGAACGTGAACGATACGTGTACATCCGAAGAGTTTTAAAAACCTTTCACGTCATGCTTCTTGCGAAAGCAACCGTTCGTAAGCTTTCGCAAGCGTTTTGAGCAAAAACTCTAAAATATTGGCAGTATTACCTGAAAATACAATAGCAGAATCTACTAAATTATCGTATAACATCGGAATTTTACCCCCAATATCTATTTCTTTATCAAAACTTGACTACAAAACAGTCAAAACTTCCAGCTCAGTTTTCCCGCCATATTTATCCATGCCATATAGGACAACGTCGCCATAGTAACCACAACAAACTCGTTACCAGTTCATTGCATCACACATCGATCGGCGCGCCTTTAGCCGTTTCACCGCCCTAAACCGCGCCTTAAACCGCCCTATATATAAGCGCCCTGGTTTTAAACTACTCTTGCGCGGAAAAGCGTATTGCCTAAACTAAGCGTATTGCCACGCAGGCTACGCGGAAGGCGGCTTATTTACATCTCTGTGCGTGTATTTCAGAGGTTGTATTTAGTGGCAATAGTACGAGATTGTTTTAGTGGTGGAAAGTTTTTATACTAATTATTAAATACTTTTACACGATGCAACTGTCTAAAAATTACGGTTGCCATAGAGTTTTTACAGTATAATTAAACCCAAAACTGTCAAAAGCAATTGACACTCCGCAAGTTGTGTTGTGTTGTGTTGTTGTTGTGTTGTGTTGTGTTGTGTTGTGTTGTGTTGTGTTGTGTTGTGTTGTGTTGTTGTGTATCAGTTCACGTGTCAATCAGCTGTAGCGCATTGTATGTTGGACAATAGCGCATTGTATGTTGGACAAACACGCCGACACATTCACACACGTATCTCAGAGCATATGGGAGTCTCGCCTTTGACTGGAAAAGAACGCTCTATCTCAACCATGTCTAGTATACTCGCTCACAAACACATGCGCAAACACCCAGTCTCCGCTTCTGATTTCAAAATTCTATCATCAGGCACTTCTGAGTGGGATTATTAACCTTAACTATACTAACCCTGCACTTAACATTAATCTTTACTTATTAACTAGTTACTAGTTACTGATAAGTTGTTTTTCTTTCTTTCTATTCATTTGTTCTTTCAAATTATGTAACCGTTTTTGTAATGTTAAACCATTATTTTGTAAACATTACATACCATACCCTGTAAATTCATTTAGATTGCTCTGAAGATGTTGTATTGTAAACAACGAAACGTTAGCTAATTAAAATTTTTACTTTTATTATGGTTTTAAAGTTATTTGCTGGGCTTTGCATGCTCTTTATTATTAAACTCCGCAAGTTGTTAACATTTTCATTCTCTATGTTTCGATTACAGTTAATGCCACCACGTTTTGTAGTGAGATTTAGAGATATAGGTAGTTGGTTTTTAAAAAACGTGCATTCTGAACATGACTAACAATCACGTGTAAGCACGGTAATAATTAACCGTGGTGTAAGCGGTGTTCTGTTTATTAATACCGTTATTAATATGTCACAAATATGTCACACGTGTTGATTCTAATCACGTTCTAATTGACAATCGCTCACTTGATCACTGTTATTGTGAGTGCTTTTATTCGCGTTTTAAGCGACGAAATTGGTATAACAGCGCATTTTTCTTGAACGTTTACAAAATACAGTAAGTAAACCATTTATTTTATCGTTTCTTATGTTTTAAAGCGTCGCTTGTAGTGCATTTTTGCTCCTTGAATTAATGATAATCGGGAATGCACGTTGGCGCCATTTGTACATTTCAACTTACTACTTTTTTGCTGACACTGTACTCGAATATAATGTGCTTTGAATATTGGTCAGTATTATACTGTAGCAATGTTTCTAACTGCATGAAAAATGGCGTTTATTTGTACCGTTGAATGCGTACTTTCGTTTTTAGTGTATAATTAACGGTGGGGGGCCCGCTTACTGAACCGCTACTTTGTAAACAATATTCTTCGTGCTTTCCTCTATTTTTCCTTTTATGCCATTTCGTCTTTGACTGTTTTACACTATTAAACAACTTTCGTTGGTTGAAAGTTGAATCTTTCAAGTTAATATCAAGCAGGCAACTGAGTGTTTCTTTTTAAGCAAATGTACATTGTACACTAGTGCCGATAAACCTGCATCTAAATCGTTAATGACAATACACTTCTAAAGGTTCGAATAATGCAAATCATTAAAAATTTGCACAGCGTTAATAATATAGCTTTGCCACTGGCTGATTGTAGCAGAAATTGCTAGTGGGTTTACAAAGTGGTAAGTTCCAATTTGTCTGAATGTTGTCTGTGTGTTGTTGACTGCAAATCTTCAACATTCCTTTGAACATAATTTGCACTTTTGTCCCAATGGCCTCGTTGTACAGTGTGTCCCAAAACTTGGGTAGCCTTTTTTTTTGGGACACACTGTATCCCCATGTTTTGTGCATGTTACTAGTATCTTTAGCCATCCACTGCTCACCACCACCCCCCTCCCCTCTTGCATTTAGGCTTTTCATTGAAACATAAAAATACAGCATTCTGCACCAAGGTACTGTTATTCTGTTCTGAGAATAATTACCCAAACATGTACAAGGAATTTTCACCAATTGATATGGCCGGTTGAATTTACCTCTGCATAAATTATTAATGAAGCAACATAATATGCTATAATTTACAATCTTTTAAGATTATTTAATTAAAATTTTATTCTCAAGTTCACAATGGACAACATCACATTTACAAATGGACCTTCCACTGGGTGAGTGTCTATACTTGTCTAAAGGCCTGATTCCACGAGCGCTTTTTCTCAGCGAAATGCGGATTATTTCGCCTGTTTCTTTTCAATTGCAACCACTTGAATAAATTATTTATACTTGATTGCTCACAATTAAAAAGAAACAGGCGAAATATTTCGCATTTCGCCGAGAAAAAGCGCCCGTGGAATCAGGCCTTTACTTATTCTTTCCCTTACAAAAAAATCCAATTGGAATTCCAGTAGGCAGGGCGGGTGCTAAATGTGGGGAAGGGGTATAACACCCTAGTCGGGTAGTCGGCAAAATATTGAATCTCAGTTGGCGAAATATGGATCTGGATACAAAGAGAAAAAATAAAATTGGTCATTCCAGAAAACATTCATACCTGCACCCCAACGGAGGAAATTGGAAGTACTTTACCCTCCTACCCCCTTCGGATGTCCTATACATTTACTATTATCATTTGTCTCCCCTCCCCCTCCGGACAGCAGAAATTTCCTCCATGGGAGGAGTGTGGATTTTTTCTGGAACGACCCAGTATTGGAGTGACACTTATTAAAAATGATAGCTGAAGGAGGAGAAATTAATTTGCGAAAAAATGAGGGGAAAATGGAATGAGGACTGATAGTTAAATACAAAATAAGATTGAGATAATTATGTTTTCCAGAAAAAAGTTTGATGTAATGTACTGTTGCCGCTACCACCCCCACCTCTCCTTGGCAATTTTGGGAAACACAATATTAATTAGTGGACAGTGACTCGGCCAAATTTGCATTGATATTAGTCAGCAAAATTCTATACCCTGGTTCCAGAGGTTTAAAATAAACCTCTGGTTGAAAGCGGCAACTGATTCATCGAGCCGCGCCAATCAGTTTGAATTAGGGTCAGATCCTGACTTTGTCTCCTGATTGGATAATTGTATTAAAGCTCTCTGATTGGTTATAGATGTTTTATTTGAATCAATCAGAGAGCTTTAATACCGTCATCCAATCAGGAGACAGAGTCAGGATCTGACCCTAATTATTCAAACTGATTGGTGCGGCGTGATGAATCAATTGCCGCTTTCAACCAGAGGTTTATTTTTCCTCTCCCCTTCGCAATGAAAATAATAAAAATAAACCTCTGGAACCACTAGGGTAGCAAAATTCACTTACACACAACCACTCTCCCCAAGGGTGCCTTTTCCGGGAGCAAAGTGCCCTTTTTTTGTGTTAAAAATGTTTTAAGGATTGCCTTTTTTTGCCCAAAGCGCACTTTTCGAAACTTGAATTTATGTTATTTTCCGGAATATTGTTTTTCATTTCCGGAAAAAATATGACATGTCCGAAAAATTTTTTTGTATTTCCGGAACATTTTTTTCATATTTAGGAAAATTGGATATATCCGGAAAAAAATATTTTTAGATGGCCTTTTTTATTTGTCAAGTGCCCTCAAAGCCTGGCACCACCCCCCCCCAATTTTTAGAAGCTTCCTACGCCCCTGGACGAATGTTTTGATTGTTGCGAGGTGCCTACATGATGTCGTGGTGTTTATACTAGAATGTTGTTAAAAGTTAACTAACTCTCGAGTAATGATACGGTAATTGGGGGCTTGAGTGGTCTCATAAGTTGGTGCAGGGGAAAGACACCTCATTCAGGCATTTTCTGAACTGCCACCACGTCATGTCGGCTCCTCGCAACAATGTCAACAATCGAAACATTCGTTCCCCTGAAGATCCAAGCCAATCTGGTCATTTTGAATGTTTTCACAAGGGTGATGAGCAGAGGCTAGAAACATGGTAGCAGGATTAGGCTGATATCAAAAGCGGCAAGGAGTCAGACTGCAATAAGTACACAATAAAATTATACTAGAATACTTTATAGTAGTGTAATTTTCAGTTTGCATCATCAACCTGCAAAATTCCTGTCAACCTGCAAAATTCCAACCTGCAAAATCCCCAACCTGCAAAATTCCAACCTGCAAAATTCCCAACCTGCAAAATTCCAACCTGCAACCTGCAACCTGCATTTTGTACCTCACCGTGTAAATTGGCCCAATTTTAATAATTCCAAATTGGATTTTTTATGTCAGTTTTTATGCAGTACTTAAATTACTGTGAAATGTTTAATGAAATGCATGAAGAGCTAAATTTTTCTACTTTTTTTAAAGTGTTGAGTGTGATGTGGACCAAAAATATTTACCTCACCTCCTTTTGATACCTGCTGTAAGTTTTATTGACATGTTATTTAATTTTGTTTCTTTGATACTATTTATACTTTAACCTGAACGAGAAAATTCAACTCAGTGTTAATGGACATGCAGAGTAAAATAAAGGAGCATTATATGTGACTTGATGACCTTATATATTTGAATTTTCATTATTTTACTCTGTCGATTCTTGACACCAATTATGACTTAAATTTATACTCAATTACCTGTCTAATTTATGAATTGTCTAAATTCACGCCTGACAAAAATGCATACCAAAGCGCCAATATGCTTCAACTTCTTTAATTTTCACGGCGGGTCTAAAACAAAGGTCGGATGTCGCAGGTCACAGGTCACAGCTGTGTCTAAAAAACATGCCTGTTCGCAGCTAGGTCACAGAGAATATAGTGTATCGCAATGACAATTCCTATTATAGACTAATTCTAGGCAAGGATATGCAAATAAATTACTACAGCTAGAAAGAGCATACTAAAATGAGTAAAATTGCAAAGTTTGGTTGCAAATTGTTGTAAAATGCATAAGAAATAGACTTGCAAATTTTGTATGCTTTTGTATCGTGTGCGGAAAATTATACAAAATTTGCGAATTTTGCAAGGCTATATTTTCCGCATTATACAACATTTTGCAACCAAACTTTGCAATTTTACTAATTTTAGTATACTCTTTCTAGCTATAGCGATTTATTTGTGCCTAGAATTAGTCTATAATAGGAATTGTCTATTGCGATACACTATTCTGTGCGACCCGCGATCAGGCATGTTTTGTAGACGCAGCTCTGTCAGGGCTGTAGGACGCTCTTTTTGATTGTGGGAGCTGAAAGCGGGGGCCGAAGGCCCGAGGAAATTTTTAAATTTAGTGTCTCTGAAATGCCATTTCCTGGACTTTGGGGGAAGATTTGACAGATTTCTGATGGTCAAAAAACAGCATTTTAGTACGTAGAAATTTACAATTCAGCAGTACTAAATGGGCAAAGCTGTATTTAATTAACTATATATTGGTTAAGTTGCAGGAAAGTATGAGTAATATCTTCATTCTTTGCAGTTAATGTCATGGATTAAATGATAAAGGTCTGCATGATTTTGAAAAATGAATGATTATTAGCAAATTATTGAGGGGGGGGGGGGGCTGCAGCTCCCCGGTTGCTATGGCTCTGCAGCTGTGACCTGTGACCTGTGTTTTAGACCCGCCGTTAATTTTCATCTTGTTTCTACAAAATTTCCCGTAAACATAGAACATATCAATTCATTATCATTTTTACAAATTGTAAGGTTCTTGTTTTTCGAATTGCTACATTTTTGGCGGGAAAATTACATCGCAAACCTAGCGCCAAAAAATTAACAGTTAGCTATTGGATATCATGATCATGACTCAAATTTCTAAAAATCGGTAATTTTCTTCTGTTTTTAGTAACAAAATGGCCGATTTTTCAACATTTGTACCACTATATCTTCGCGAGAAATAGTTGTATTTACAAACAGAGTTCAGTTTTATGACTCTCAATGTCGTCTACCGAATAAGTGCATAAAATTTACGATAGCTAACTGTTGATTTTTTAGCGCCAAGTTTGTGACGTCATTTTCCCGCCAAAAATGTTGCAATTTCAAAAACAAAAACCATACGATTTGGATGAAAATTAAAGAAGTTGAAGCACGCTGGCGCTTTGGCATGCATTTTTGTCAGGCATGTTAATTACCATGTATATTAGCTAATATATTGTTAATTAACCCATTAAGTTGCAGAGCTAGCTTCCCCATTGACGAGTAAAATTGTCTGGCATTAGACAAGTAAAAAAATAAGTATGGCGCACTGGGGTGCATTATTGCAGCTTAATGGGTTAACTAGAGACATTGTCAGATTTTTTGGTTAACCCATTAAGCAGCTAGTGCAGAGCTTCTCCATTGGCGGCAGGGGTTTCAGAATAAGCCGGCGGCCGGCGGAGTTCCGCCGGCTACTTGAACTTTTACCGCCGGCTACTTTTCGTCTGGTCAAAGGAAAAAAATTATGTACAAAGGTACAAGCGAACCAACACGATGTTTGTTATATTCCAATTGGAATTCAAGCAAAACATCACTTATTTTGGAAGATCAATAAGATCAATAATTTATAGTACCAAACATAGCTTGCTTTCTAAGTTGGTGTCGATATGAATCTTCCTGGAAGATAATTCTGATTGACTCTGACAGTTACTTGAGCATTGCCATTGGGGAATCCGAATTTGACAGTGAGCCAGAGAACCTTCAGAGCCACTTTGGTAAATGTTTTTGGCAAGTGACTAATTCTTTGACAACGAATTAATTATGATAAAGTGATGAAGTGAAAAACTCTGGGCCGCAGCGAGGGGGGGGGGGTTACCCCAACTTTTTTACAATTAACATATTCGGAAAATCGGGTTGGTCATTCGGAAAATTACGTCAATAATAGTATAACAAAATTTTAGTTGTTAAACAGAGAAAATATAATATAATTGTATTGTCAGTATAAATTGATTTACGAAATCATGGCATTTACATGGATATTAACATTTAAAAAATCGTAAACCGGTAAAATATGCATGCATACCTTTATCATTTAAATAATATACCTTTAAAATACTGACAATTGATTAATTTTAAGCGGCTACATTATCCATGACAAACTGCAAAGAATCATATTATCCTTACTTTCCTGCAACTTCTCCATGCAATATATAGTTAATTAAATACGCCTTCGCCCATTTAGTACAGACTACTAAATTGTAAACAAATTGTAAATTTCGACATACTAAAATGCTGTTTTCTGACTTTCAGAATTCTGTTCTAAACTTCCCCAAAGTCCAGGAAATGGCATTTCTGCAGAGACTCTAAATTAAAAAATTTCCTCGGGCCTTTGGCCCTCGTTCTCAGCCCCTAATAAAAAAGAGCTTCCTACGGCACTGCATGCTACTCAGCTACTGTAATATGTCTGTGCGTAGAATATGCATATTTTTGTTTGTAAATTGCATCTTCGTATTCCGGACAGCAAACACCTTCGTGATTAAACTACAAGTAACACATTAAAGTACATTGTCACTTACAAGTATAAATGCAAATGACATCTAAATCTAACAAGTGAACAGTTGCACTTTATCTTCTCACTTCTGTATTCTAGATTATTTGATTGTTAATTTGCGCACGAAATTTTTTTAAATTTCCATGCGAGGGCACGCCCCCCCCCCCTGCGCGTTTTTTTAACTATCAGTCACAGCCGGCTACATTTTCGGTACAACCGCCTACTTCAAATCATTCTGAAACCACTGTTGGCGAGTAAAATCATCTGACCGTTAGACAAGTAAGAAAAATAAGGAGGGCGCATTGCGGCTCAATGGGTTATTAGCACTTAAAAGGGGCAATATTGTAGGACAGTAACCGAGTAGCTTTTCTCCATCTAAAGAAAAACAGTTTTACTTTTACTGTACAGCTATTTCAATTAAGGTAAATTGTTTCTGCATGAGCAAAGTGGAAAAGTCGAATACGAGTGCAAAATTAAGGCTTGCTGGGAATTGCTAAAAAATTAATTAATTTTTTCGCGATTTCCAGCAGCCTTTTGCGCTCGTATTCAACTTTTACACTAATTTGCTCGGGGACAACCTTTAAATTTAAATAGCTGTTAATGTATAACTAAAGTTGACAATCTGGTTCAGGGAATAATTATCACCATATTGGCATTTTTGCAACAAAGAAGAAGTTTTAAGAAAGAAGTTTGGGGAGGTCGACCTGGAATTGTTGTGTAAGTAGTATAAACGATTTCTATAAACAGTACGTATTTATCGTTTTATTTCCTCTGGCTGGCATGGAATATAAAAACGTGTCTTTATTCCATGGCAGTATTTAATGTATTCCAATGTGCCGGTCCCCACTTTACATGAGTAAATGAGTAGGTTCAGATGTCCAGCTTATTATTATGACAAATAAATTTAAAATTTACAACACTTTGACAAACATGCCCGGCCACAGTGGGACTCGAAGGAAGGAGGAAATTAAATTATATGTAAGGAAATTAAATTATATGTAAGGAAGCACTTCTTATTCGATTTACGATGTCTTGTTTATTGTTTTTTAAGAATTATTAAGGACCATGTCTTATTCAGCTGGCAAATTTGATTGTAATTGTGACTGCGCAGAGACTTCAGATTTCAAATTCCCCCAGTCCTGACCTTGCAGGACCCACCCAACATTTTTTTTTTATCATGGTGATATACGGTGATAACGGTGGTATACGGTGATAAGCGCCCCCGCTGCACTTCTGGTTTCACTAGCTATGCCATTTAACATTAAGAAACCATGCATGCATGCAGTGCAGGTAGCATGATATTATAACCCTATTAATGCATGTTAAAATCAACGGCAATTAGTAAAATCATAGGGTTCACAAACTCATTCGTTGCATTGCTGTTTAAATACTAAACGAACATAGCTAAATGAAGGAGCTGCGGGTTTATTAAGGACATAATTACATCTTGTGTAGGCCTATAGATTTCCTTGGCATGGATCATGACCGCCTAGCCATCATGTGCGTGTTTGGAGCTGCTACTGGCTCCATCTTCCTTCTCATCTTTCGAAACAATTCAGAGTACAGAAATGCTTGGGGAAAAGGTAGGAATGAGTTTTTATTCATGCCCAACAATTAGCCGGTGCTTAGAAGGTGATTTAATAAAACACCTGTTAGCAGGTGTGACAAATGATACATATATGTGCCATAAGTAGTTCGCCATAGCCATCTGTGCCACAAAGTGACCATACTGATGAAATGTCCCTCAAGCCTCGAGAGGTTTATAACATGGTAATGCCGGACCTATTACCTAATGAACAAAATTTTGATCTAGACAAGTCTAGACAAAAATTTCATCACAGCTTGAAAGAGCATCACAAAATTAGTAATATTCCGAAGTTTCGTTGCGAAATGTTGTAAAATGCGGATAATATAGCCCTGCGAAGTTGGCCATTTCCAGCCGTCATCTATAGAGTTTCTGAAATGCCAATTCATGCGTTTTGGGCAGAGAGTTTACATAATAGAGAATAGAGAGATAAATATTTAATCATTCACTCACTTTGCAGTACAATTAAGGACCGAATTACATTGTGATGACTATGAATAAATATATGGATAAAAAGTTATGATTACAACGATTGTCGACTATTCATATTTAAAAACTGTCAAAACCTAACTATACTGTAGTATCATAAAAATTAGAATTAGATAAGATATCATATTGATAGAAAATTATTAAATTAAAAAAAATTTAAAACAGTCTGTAGAAAACTTCGAAGTGAAAAGTTTTTCTCCTTACGTAAATCATGACTAGCTACTAAGGGAGACTTTGGTCTAGAAACTAACTCATTAAGTTTATGGTCTGGTCGTTTAGGATCTGGTTAAAACGTTTCACGCACGCAGCATGTCTTCTAGCATGTAATTCCTCCAGTACACTTTTGTTTTTCGATTGAAGCGACATTATAATGCACAAACGGGTACACAGTTCGAAGAGCTCGGTTTTGAACGCGTTCGATTTCATCACTGAGGTATTTTGGTAGGGCATAGGCCATAGTGGAACACTGTTGAGGTGGTATAAAACTGTATGATATAACCTTGTCAAGTACTCTTGCTCGCTTTAATTGCACCAAAAGGTATATCCGTTTGGAGCTCTTGGAGATAATATTATTGACGTGTTTATTACACTTGATGTAATAGTGAGACCAAGTATATATATATATGTGTTATTTTCTTCTGGCTGAGGAACGAAAGAGGCAGAAAATGTTTTTCTCACACACTGCTGGGTGATTGGGTCAAGGGTGGGGTCAAGGTCATCAGAGTCACTTTTTTGCTTGCCTCGTGCTAGCCTGACCTGTGTCGTTTTTGTTGAGCGAAAAAATTGCCTTTGTTGGTAGTCATGCCAAAAGAATCAAATCAACCTAAATCAGACTTAGAGCGTTACGGCGCCTAGATCCGTACAATAGAAGTCCTCGAGAGCGGGAAGAAAATCCAGAACGAAGTTCGCGCCATTCGAGTGACGAAAAAGCAAGGTCGCGTCTTCGCAATCCGCCAGTCGTTCAGAGACTCGTAGTCGCTCACGTTCGCCATCTGAACCGCCACAATGGGCGAGAGAGTTGTTAAAGAATCGGGAGGATTATAGAAAAGAAATGAAACGTCTACAAAGCGAAATCGAGCGTGATCGAGCGTCTATGTCGACGCGGGATTGTGGGCAAACTATGGGTGTTGTTTTGTCTACTTTTTGGTGAATGTTAAAACGAACGAATGTACGTAACGTGAACTGTCAATAATATGCGAATAAATAACTAAAAAATTGAATTGTCAATACCAAATGGCCTGTTAGGGGCACAATGGCCTGTTAGGGGCACAATAGCCTGTAAGGGGCACAATAGCCTGTAAGGGGCACAATAGCCTGTAAGGGCAGAATCGACTGTTAGGGGCAAATGGCCTGTTAGGGGCACAATAGTTTGAAAAGGGGCAAATACCAGAGTGGAGTTCTGCCCATGGTGGCCGTTGTTGTTTACCTGACAAGAATTATGGCAAGCTTTGTCAAAGCCTGTTGCAGAGTTGAACCACACAACAGTTTTGGAACTCAGTTCAGCAACAAGTAGCCAATTGGCTTCGGGTGGCCTGTCAGGGGCGCAATCACTGTGTAATAGCCTGTTAGGGCAGAATTGCCTGTAAAGGGCAAATGGCCTGTTAGGGGCACAATAGCCCGTAAGGGCAGAATGGCCTGTTAGGGGCGGAACAGCCTGTAAGGGACAAATGGCCTGTTAGGGGCACAATAGCTGTAAGGGCAGAATCGCCTGTTAGGGCATTATGACCTGTAAAGGCAAAAATTGCCTGTTAGGGCAGAATGGCCTGTGTAGGGCAAATGGCCTGTTAGGGGCACAATAGCCCGTAAGGGCAGGATGGCCTGTTAGGGGCAAATTGGCTTGTTAGGGGCAGAACAGCCTGTAAGGAACAAATGGCCTGTTAGGGGCACAATAGCCGTAAGGGCAAAATCACCTGTTAGGGGCATTAATGGCCTTTTAGGGGCACAGTATCCTTTTAGGGGCAGGATATATTTGCCTGTTTGAGGCACAATAGCTTGTTCAGGATTGCCTGTAAAGGAAACAATACGTATTAGAGTTACAGTGGTGCAACACTTGGAAGGACTTAATGACAGTTGTTATCACATACATGGTGTATGTGCAGGTGGAGCAGCAGCAGCAGCCACTTTGGGTGTGCCAATCCTGTTTCACTAACATGGGGAGTGACAGCCTAGGACAGATGCTGTGAAGAGAGATTATACTCTTTGTTATTAGTAACAAAAACTGTTAAGATAAGAACACTTAATTAAGAGGCTTCTCCCAAAGCCTCTTGAACACTCTATGCGTTTTTTGCCTTGCGTGTGCAGCATCCCTCAGCTGTGTGTGAGAAGTGTTATTTTCTGCCGGCTGAGGAACGAAAGAGGCAGAAAATGTTTTTCTCACACACTGCTGGGGGATTGGGTCAAGGGTGGGGTCAAGGTCATCAGAGTCACTTTTTTGCTTGCCTCGTGCTAGCCTGACCTGTGTCCCACCCACCCACCCTATTGGCAGGTAGTGCCTAGTTATTATGCAGTTGCAGTAGTGTGCTAACTAGAATTGGGTTTAGTCCAACACGTGATAATTAGTGAGTTGCAGTTTGTACGGATCCGTTTATTGTAAATATGAGATATTTTTGTTGATTAAAGGTCAGGCTGCCTTGCGTGTGCAGCATCCCTCAGCTGTGTGTGAGAAGTGCTCAAGTAGTTGATATTTTAGTTGTGATAGGCCAAAAAAAATATGTGGGTTTCCGGTTTCTTCTTATAAAACTTAGGTGGGGTAGGTCGGTTTTAACTTTTTTTTAAACTTTTTAAATTTTCCTAACAAATGGTGCCATTTTGTTTAGTCAGTGCTTCCACATCAAAAGATAAATTTCCCTATTATTGGCTCAAATTTCAATTTTCCGCAAACTTTTTCCTCTAAGTGGAAACACTTACAAGCATGATCCAATAAAAGAGTTTAGGGTTGGGATTTCGACGTCCAAAAGCTAGGTAGGGTCAGGAAACCGGAATACCCACATTTTTTTTTGGCCTAGTTATTGTTGTGCACTTGCTTTAAATGTTTTTTAAAAAGAAATATTTCATGTTCATAAATAAATTCCAATTGTTCTTTTAAAATATTCAGAGATTTATGCAAACTTGCAAAGGCATAAATTAATCTATTTAGTAAAAATGCTCGAAACACACATAAATGAGTTCATACATTTGTATTGTTCTTCTTTTTTGAATATAACCGAACTGAACCGTGGTTTTTCCATTCCAAAAAAAAACAGGAACCAAGATAAAAAATTTTGGAACCGCACAGCTTTATTTCACATGTGTTTAAAAAAAAAACATTGAATGCGAAAAAATGAAAACGAGTACATTTTATTAAGAAATTTTGATTTGTAAAAAATAAATGTTAGATTTGCAAATGCCAAAACTCGGCTTGCAAATGCCTCGAACCCTGAGATTATCATCACAATAATATTCAAACACTAATAAGGCCAAAAAAAAAATATGTGGGTTTCCGGTTTCTTCTTATAAAAACTTAGGTAGGGTAGGTCGGTTTTAACTCTTTTTTTTTTAACATTTTTTTTAATTTTCCGAACAAGCGGGCGCCATTTTGTTTAGTCAGTGCTTCCACATCCAAAGATAAATTTCCCTAATATTGCCTCAAATTTCAATTTTCCACAAACTTTTTTCTCTAAGTGGAAACACTTACAACCATATCCAATAAAAAAGTTTAGGGTCGGGATTTCGACGTCCAAAAGCTAGGTAGGGTCGGGAAACCGGAAACCCACATATTTTTTTTTTTCCTAATGTCAATGTTTTTCTTTTAGACTAAATCTCAACTACTAAGGTTGTTCAAACTCTTAATTGCATCATGGGAAAGGCGAAGCTTCACATTAACATTGTTGTTATTGGTCATGTGGACTCTGGCAAATCGACCACCACTGGTCATTTGATCTACAAATGTGGTGGAATTGATAAGCGAGCTATTGAAAAGTTTGAGAAAGAGGCGGCTGAGGTAAGAACTTTATTCTTTGATTGGCTCTAAATGTAGGGATTGACATTTTAAATATTTTTTAGTCACCCAAAGATCTGGTAAGTGGTGGAAATTTTGCAAAATATTGGGGGGGGGGGTGCGAGTGCCGAAGGTATTCTAGATGATTAAATACATTTGTGAATGGAATTGCAAGATGGTTTGACAACTCTTTCTCGACAAGTCCCACGTATTGTCAGCTTCTAGAAGCTGAAGACTTTGTATGTTCATATCTTCGGTTCAGTGCATGCTATGAAGACAATACCACCATTCGATTCAGTGAAACAATATCAACTAATTCCTCACGATATCTCCATCACTACTTTTGGCAAATTTTTGGTTGCTATAGACAGTTGCGATATTGAAAAAAATATTGACTATATGTCATGGCGCATTTGGCAACTTGGCTGGCGCCTGGACATTTCGACCCCTGTCTATGTTTTCCTTAGGAAGAATCCCAAGATTTAGAAACCAAAAAGTTCACCTAAGTAACTGCCAATGATAATCTCTGAAAGTCTTTGAATGGTATATTGAGCTGTTCCAGAAATTCTGGAGTGTTTGAAAATATATTGACCATTAAGTCATAATATTATTTTAGATGGGAAAAGGTTCATTCAAATATGCCTGGGTGTTG
>CACRXK020008098.1:0-21438 GCA_902702795.2 Paramuricea clavata
AAATATTAAATATAATATAAATGCCATGTTTTTCAATCCATGTATATTAAAATCAGTATTTGAATACATGTTTTTGGTGGCATATGTATATTTTCACAGTCAGCGATTACTGATTAGTAGGCCAGTAGGGCAGGGTAAATTGGTAGTCCTTTTGCCGATAATTCTGAAATGTATAAATGTAAGAACATGCCACCAGGAATGATAGCAGTGATATAAATAAGGCCATACACGGTCGTGTGATCACAATCATCACATGATACAAATATACAATTGTGCTATTATAAAACTAAATTAAATAAAGTAAAAGACCAACAAGGCAACAACAGCAAATTTACTTGTTATATTCAATGTACCTTTTTTACTTGCGTTGTTAGGCACATTTTCTTTGTTTTGGAGTGCACTGCCTTTTTTCACAGAAATTCTAAAAAAACATATTTTTCAGATCAGAACACTGCAACATTCACAAGTAACGCGACACTCCATTAAAACAAAGCGGTTAAAAAATCCAAATACCCGCGATTATTTACCTTGATTTTGCACGAGTCTGTGTTTTTCTAGCTTCCATCATTGCCGATTTCGTTTAGATAGACGGTTGTGTTCATAGAAAGGACGAAAATTGTCGTATTTTAGTGATTTAAAAACGCTCCTTTCTCCTACCGTGTGTCCGTGTTTCAAAGTTCGCAGATCAAGCAAGTTGAAATTCGCACAGCCAATCACAACACATGAATCGGCGTTACCATAATAAACCACTGATCTCTGTTGTCTTGGTAAACTGGACTACTCATCCAGCACGTTTTGTTCTAAAAAAATAGGTACGCAAAAGATACGATCGTTAAAAATAGACCTTTTTCACAATGACGTAACGCAGAAAAACACTAAATGCGTTGTCCCAAGAGACATTATAGCGACAATTCGTAATGCAAATGTGCTTTCATGAAATTTGGGCCACTCCATATGTGCACCCCCCTCCCCCTATTGAAGGGTCTGGATATCCAATGGGGGTCTTCATCTTAAATTTTCCTAGTGGGTAGCTTGAGAGATTTTAAAAAATGGCAAAAATTAGGTGTTTTAGCCGATATCCAAGAGGGAAAAAGCGATATCCTAAAGTGGTTAGTATAAGATATCCTCTGGGGTAACTTCCACAAATTGCATCCAAGGGGCTTCCGATCCAATTTTTTTATATCCTAAGGGGACTATGAAGGGACCTCTCAATAGGGGGTGCCTATATTAAATGGAATGGCCCAATGGTCGCTAAAAGATTGTCCTGTGGGACATCCCATAAATTGTTTTCCGCGTTTGACACCATTATGAAAAAGGTCTATTACTCCGTTCCTAAGTTTTAATTGTCTCTGTCTACTGAATAATTCAAAATTTTCTTTCTTTATAGTCGAAAGTCCCGAAAGTCCGAAACCCTCAAAACACAATTGGTTACCGGTTGGTTCAATCGGAGTTTGATTCCTATATGCAATTGTGGTTTTCGATCTGATTCAATAATCTTACTTGCATTGTACCGCATGCTTCCTCACTATAGTCAGGTTACTTTATGTAGCTAGCTAGTGGCTTATACTGGACCTAAAAAAGAACAGTTTAAAACTGATAAGAGCTATCCAATCCAGCATAAATCTGAAACTTCGCATAGTTATATAGTTTGGTTTAGCACAAGCTCGTGTATGCAGAGTAGCCATGCAACGATGAATTTGTAGATTTGAATTAAACTGGTGTCTAACAGGTGGCTGCTCAGTCGCTATATTTAACCCTTGTTTATCTCAATAGTACATCTGATGATGATTGATAGAACATCTTTTGTTTTAAATAACATAATGAAATATTTCAATCACTGAATTATTTTTCAATATTTTTCAATAAATAATTGAAGATTCAACGCAGCTTTTGCAGTGTTTAGTATAACAGATTTTAACAGAAATATACTTTGGTAGTATTCAAGAAGGATATCAGGATAGCTGCGTTCAAAGGATCAGCTGTATTGACATTGTGATACATATGACGATAAATATGTAGTGTTCTTATTTTTACCGAGAGGAATGGCTGCGGTCTCGCCGTTATTCCTGACTATAGGGATATTACTGGGTCTGACTACATTGACTGGAATCTTGGCAAATGTTAGTGTATTACTGGTAGTCTATTGGAACAGATCATTACAAACTCAAATTAATATGTTACTTGTCAGTCTCGCAGTTGCTGATCTTGGAGTCGCAGCGTCCTGTGTGCCTTTTGCTATCACCACCGTGTTCCTTCAGTCAAATGTAAGTGTATAATGTTAACTTAATGTTTATACTGGAAAGCTCTATTTGTTCTTGTTAACTTTTTTCCTAGTCCTAATTAAGAGGTTCAGTAAAAGGCTAGCCTGTTCGCAGGCTAGTAAAAGGCTGAAGTGTATCTCTTTTTGGTCCAGTGTTACTACTCCGAGTAAACGTGAGGTTTTGGTAGAGTCAAATTAGAAACATTCTTCTCATGCCTCCCACTGGCCCTGCTCGCAAATGCTGAGGTGGCTAACGCTAGTTTGTGCAGCTAGAAGGGCCAGAATTAGGCTTTAATAGTTTTCTCTCATTAATGTGAACCAAGGTTCGTTCTTAATGGTAAATATTTAAAAAAAAAACGCTCAAAATATTTTGAAATTTGATTGTTCTTGACTGAGTGATTATTCTTCCAAAGATGAGATGAAATGACTGCATGTGTTCCTATAGTCTTGGACATGATAACGGTTGAGACTAATGACTTTGCTAGCGCACTCGAAATATTACGTTATGCATACGTTAACAGTAAACCTTCCAGGGGCGGCGGAACAGGGGGGGCTAGGGGGGCTAAAGCCCCCCCAGAAGTAAAAGTGGGGGGGCTTAGCCCCCCCAGAAAATTTGAATTTTTTGAAAAAATTTTGATAATTAGGGAAAAATTTAGGTTATTTTTTGAAAATTTAGGTATAAGGGGACAAATTTGCAATATTTTGTTTAAAAAAAGTGTATTTCCGAAAAAATTTTTTGATATAAGTCCGAAAAAAATTTTTTCGTCCCTTTTTTTGTATATTGTACCCCTAAAGTGGTACACTGACCGAAATGGGGGGGGGGGGGGGGGGGGGGGGGAGGTTGCCGAAAAAATTTAGCCCCCCCAGAACGAAATCTGTTCCGCCGCCGCTGAAACCTTCATGACCCCCTTTTCCCCAGTTCAAAGTCCCGAACACATGACACATGTTGAACATTGAGTTACGGGAATGCGACTTTAATTAGCTCAACATGTGACAGGCCAGGAATCTTGCACATCATGTAGACAATCTCTTTCCATTAAAACTTAGTTTGAGTTTATATGTAAGAAGTTAAAAAGAAATATTACAAAATAAGAACTATTATTTTTAAATTTGATTTACAGGGTATCAGTGATAATTTCTGTCAATTCAGTGGCTTTCTGAACCTGTTCTTCGCCTTGGCAAGCACATCAATGATGGTCTGCATCAGTGTCTCGCAATATTTTGCCGTCACATCACCAATGAAGAAAATCATGACCAACACAAACTGTTTTATGATCGTCCTTAGTGGCTGGGTTATATCATTCCTCATTGCCCTCGGACCCATAATGCGCTGGGGTCGTTACGAATTCACTGACACTATATATGACTGCAACGCTGCTCATACAACACGAATCTTAGAAATGTCATATAATATCACCCTAATGGTCTATGCCTTCATCCTACCATTTCTAACAATGCTGTTCACCTACACCGCAATTCTGAGGGCCTTTCGAGAGCATAGTGTTCGCATGCTTCAAACGGAATTAATAATGAGTACATCGCAAAGTAGTATGAACGTATCCGTTTCCATAGAAACAAAAATATGTTTCACCGTGGTTATTGTGGTTGTAACATTTTTACTATGTCGGACACCATTTTTTATTTACCTCTTCTTGATAACAATGCGGGTCATAAGTTCGTCGGATTTTCTTGGCCAGCTTGCATTTTGGGCTATATATCTCCACAGTGCTACAGATCCGTTCATATATGCTTTCAAACATGTGGAGTATAGAGAGACTTTGAACGAAATTCAAATGAATATTAATAAGACATTCAAGTCTATCTTTGTAAGGGATGATGACTATACACAAGCAATTGAAGAATGAATTGCCGGAGCGTTAGCATTATACTCGCCTGGAATATATTATTCTTTAATTTAAAATCTAAAATGTTGGTAACATCCTCATGTTTGACTACCCCAACCCTATAGCAACCATAATAAGGATATAACCAAAAAGTGTCTCCCTGTTTTCAAAGTTTCAAATTGAAGCCATTCGGTATGTTATGTACTAGATAAAACATGAGCAGCCTATCTGTATCTGATATACAAACTCGAGCCGAAGGCGAGAGTTTGTATATCAGATACAGATCGGATGCGAATGTTTTATCGTACTTAAAAAATGACCCATCTTATGAGTTCATTGGCAAAGTAATTTTAAAAATAAACATTGTCTAAGCCGAGAAAATGAAGGCTGAAGTTTATGTAAATCAGGACAAATCTTCATCCGATTTACAAACATTGATTAAACATTCATTTCTTTTGTATTTTCCTCGTGAATTATTAATGAATTTTTTAAAAACTGATATCAATCACCATGATTCACTGAAGTTTCTGGAGAAGCAAAATCTGTATCGCGGTGAAAAGGATCAATATATTTACCTACAAAAAAGTTTGGCCTTCAGGAATCGTGTATATAACGCAATTAACATGGTCCTGCTTCGCTACCTAGGACGCGATGGACGATTTTGATGTATGGAAAGTTAGAAAATGTTGCAGCACTTTCGAGCATGGTAACCTTTGGTGGTAAGGTTTCGTGAATATTTGCAAACGAAAGTTTGAACAAAACATAATATTTTTGCTGAACTACAGGATTTGATCAACAAGATTTCATGCAGTTGTTTTAATCGTAGTTAGACTTCACTGCACTTGCAGGTGGCTTTACAAATAAACCAAAATCATCCCGCCTCCTACCACTTCATGGCGAAGCAAGGTAATGTTTTATCCCTTAATGAAGAAAGTTTTTTGAAATGAAAAGTATTCTAGCTTCAGAGGCTGGTTGTACAAAGCTATATAGCATGGCCACTCGTCCTGATTGAGTTACCTAAAACTTTGGTTGCACAAAGTATATTTGGTATATTCGAACCAACAAAATTTTGTTCAGCTGATCGAAACTGTTGGAAATTCATGGCTCCTGGGATAAGGTATCCAACTTGTACAACCAGCCCAGTGCGGTGCAAACCTACTGAAGATTGCTTTACTGAGCATTCTGCACAACATCTTCCTTATTGAGAAATTTATCTCAAATATACAATGGGAAACCCAGTAATTTAGTATTAGTTCTTTACAAATACAACAGTGGTCCTTCTTTGATACGAGAAAGAAAACTATATATACGTAATGTTCTTTCACAGTTAAATATACCATAAAGATATACATACATTTACATGGTATTGGCTAGATGCATTAGCAACGTGAAATAGAATTTGTCAAAATTTGTAAATAAAAACAACAATAAAATATTTTCCCTAAAGTAAAACTTCGGAAGCCGTTAGGACGTCGCTCTGGGAAGACTCGTCCTTGGTTGCACTTTGGTGGTGGTGTTTTACTTTCCTTGATCATCTTTAATCTCGTGTTTACAGTCCCCTTCTACGATTCACTACCAGCACTGCTGTGGGAGCGTTTTATATACAAATTTAATAGTTTCAGCTGCAAATGAATTCAAACAAAAACAATTAAGATTAAGTTGTAGTTGAATGTGCCTTCATTTTTATATTTTCGTTTTTCGTGCCGTTATAAGTATAGGTAATCATGCGATGGCGAGTACAATTAGGGATTAATAGTACGAGTGTGTTTGGAAATTTTGCCAAAATTGGACGAGCCGCCGTTAGCACATGACAAAATTGGATACTTCTCAATGTCAACATGATATTCTCTCGCCAAAGCCGAGTCCTGGCAGACTTTCAACCAAAATTTGGTACTTTTGTTCGTATTTTCATTTAGTTCTTTTGTTAAAGCAAAATTTGGTGCTTTTGTTCGTATTTTCATCTAGTTCCTCAAGGGCAATTTCATTTCACATTTGTGTTCAAAATACCTATCCGCCATTTTGTTTGTTTTGGGAAAATCATTAATTGTACTGCAGTACAATTAATGAAATAATTGTACTCCTCTCAACCAATCAGCATCCAGTAATTTTGTCATGCTAATAATAAGTTCAGTTATGTCAGATAAATAAATTTTCAAACACACAGAGTTATTGCATATATGCGTTTTACCTCTGCAACTGAGGTTCTATTCCAGCAATACGTGGTTGTCTGAATATAACTGAGCCACAGTCTCATATAAAAAAATGTTTCCATGAGCACACACGTATCGCGCATATTTTCCCCATGGCTCCTGTAGTAACACTGGAACAATAGGGATAACTCTTACTGAACGTCCAGGAAAAAACTACCTCAAAGACGTATGTTGATAGGTGTACATGAATGTACAATAGGTCACCATATAATTTTCCTTTTTGTACTGTTTCCATGGTAAGGGAGAGAATATATATTTGCATGGCAGTATGGAACGGTAAAATACTTGTAAATCTTTTTCACTTACTTTGGTTTGCGGTAATTCCAGTAGATATGGTCGCATAACAGATTCTCCTACTATATTGTGAATGGCAACCAAACAAAATACGCTTGCCTTTCGAACACTGCTTTCCGAATGATCATAACACTAAAAGATATAAAAAATAATTGTAGAGCACTGCATCAACACTAAAAGGTCCGATCTTTTTGGCCGAACTGGGATCGACATCTCGTCCAGGAGCGCTGGCCACACTGTCATATGATAACAATTTTTATTAAAATTTCGAATAGCACACGTGATGTCGCGTAGACTTGGGGCTCAGACTCGTCCCCAGTCGCTTTTAAATATAAATACTTGTAGATCTTATTAGAGTTTCTTTTTTGTATTAAACAATATTCAGGTAATTCTCAGGCGGCTGAAGACAAGAGCGGGCGCGCGGGCTGAGGCCAGAAGTGGGCGCGTAGAGGCTCACGGGGAGGGCGAAAAATAAAATTGAAATTCAAATAACGACTGGGGACGAGTCTGCTTGGGGCTAAAGACAGAAATCTAGTCCAGCCTAGATATTCATAAATATGACACAAGATAAAAGGGTTTCACTTTGCTACTGTTAGTATACAGTGGATACGCGCGGCTGTAATGTGTGATGTTGTGGTTCGGGTTAAACTTTTTGGAAACTTAAATCTTTTTTTTCTTTGAAGTTTAACATGCAATAACTTAACTCTCTAGGGTTAGAAAAAGGGTTGCGAAAGGGTTAGGGACAGGGTTATAGGGATGGGGTTGTGTTTAGGGTTAGGTTTAGAGTATAGGGTCTCCCAAGAACGCCTGATCGCAGGTCGGACTAGATTCCTGTCTTTAGCCGCAAGTGTCCCGTAGGAGGTCCCGCCCTTCATGCAGGACTGATATAAACACCATCCTAAATCGTCAACTTTCATACCTTTAACAAAGGTGGTACAAGTAGAGGCAGGTTAATTTCCACTGTCGTATGGTCAACACCTTCTAAAGCCTAGAGGATGGAAATAAATACTTGCGTTAAAAGATTTGTAATCGAGGCATATTATATTTTTGAAAAGTTCTCGTGATTAATAATACTTTTATTAAGCTTTCAACTCATGCTTCGAGCCTTCATCAGAATGACTATACATTTAATGAGTTTAAAATATATATTCTTTCATTTAAATTAAAAAATAAAAGTAAATGTATGAACAATTGGTTTTCATATTCGGAAAGATCAGACTTTTAGCTATTGAATGACATGCTTTTCATGCCAAGTGGAGAAAAAATAAGCATGTACGAGGCCGATTAAAAATGTTAGTCAAAATCGCATATTTTCACCTCTGTGCCTAATTAAAACAATGCATAACAAAAGAAAAAGCAATTAATCACGAACGTGTCGTAGCTTAGCTAAGATTTATTCCTACTTAATAATAATTATGAATATTTGCGTCGTTTATTGAAGTGAAATTCATCAACTTAAGTACCAAAGGGAGTTCATTTTCAATGGTTTTAGACCCAACTCTCAACGGTGAAAATATGCTATTCTGACTAACATTTTTTATCGGATTCGTATTTGCTCATTTTTTATCCATTTGGCATGAAGAAGCATGATCTTTCCGAATGCGAAAAAATCTCGTTCATACGCAGAGTAATTCAGATACAATAGCGCGCTGAAGTTCGATTACCTTTTTTTTGATAACCCTGTATAATCATTCTGACGATGACTCCAAGCACCAGGTTCATAGCTTAACAAAAGTTTATTATCAATCCTGAGAACTTTTACAAAACAAATTTTTAAAAATACCACGACCTGACAACACCATCCACACCGTCTGACAGCCCTTCTCTGTACACCCAACGACCTAATACCACATGACATCCGACAACAGATGCCTGTATTTGACATAACCCTGTTTCGAATATTATATAACACACGCATTGTGTTATAGTCTCCTCGTGTACATTCTGTCTTTCTGATAATGTTATCATATAACATGCTGCATGTGTACGGGCACAAGTTGCGGCGTTCCTGATTTGCTGTAGTTGTAGAGTGAATCTTACCTGCATGCACCGCACTTTATTCCCGGTACGACGTGTACAGTACACTACATACCTTGGTAAGCATTTTAATTCCAGCGAGGTTCACAGGATATGTACTGTCACCGATCAATGGTGATAACACTGTCATACATTCATCTGGACTTATAGATTTAGAAAAGGTCGCTGCTGCTTCTTCTGCAGCACGAGTTACCTGTACAATAATAAAACAACGTTGAGAAAGAAAGTGCCACAAAAAGCAATTTCTATTATCTATTGGAAGCATTCCTGCTAAAAGACTACAAAAGCGAAAACTAACAGAACGTGCATATACCATCTGATCACAGTCAATAGAAAAAGAAACTCGATGAAATGCAATGAACGGTTTATTTTTCAGTAAATCAACCAATATTTAAATTATTGGATGGTCGGGCCACAGTACGGAACACAGGTTACGGTGAACTACTCATCTTCTATTTCTGCATAAACCCATCTGATACTTTATTAAGCACACTGTTTTCTTCAGGCTTGCACCAGGGGATGAAGCCAGCTGACCTTGGCAAACATGATCAAACATACCCCTTTATCCTCATCCTGATGCAGATTCAATACTTCTGATATAACAAGACCGTTTAGTTCATTAAAACTGTACGGCTGAGCTTTAACCATATCTCGTACCACTCGCACGGCCAGTGTCCTGATTGATGCCTAAAACGTCAGTATTCGGGTTAGAATTAGCCTGTATCGCAGTCCACTACACAACAGTGGATTGGGACGCAGGCTAGGCTAAGATGTGTTTCGGTTAATATTCGCTTCATTGCTCATTCATTGATCGTTTAGTGTTGAGGTTTTGGCGTCATATAAGTCACTGCGTTGTCAATATGGCTGTCCGAAAGACAACCGAACACGACAACCTGGTTAGGCGTAAAAAAAATACCTGTGGTTCCGGTTCCCGACCGACCCTATTTTTTTCTGCCGACCCTATTATTTTTTTCAACACGATTGACCGTGCGACCCTATTTTCTCCAGGTGGTTGCGGGCTGCTCATACAGCGTGCCAAATTGGCGTCTGTTGTCACACTAATTATTGAACCAAATTGCCTAAATTCGTCCATAGGAAATACGCATCTCTAGTTAATAATGATGTCGGGACTCTACTGCAAATCGCCCAGCAGAAAACCGCCAAAACCATGAAAAAAATATTTAAAAAAATAAATTTCCGACCTACCGACCCTAATTTTTTCACGATATGAAACCGGAACCACAGGTATTTTTTTTACGCCTTAAGACTATGTGATCTAAACTAGGGTCGGGCGGTTCAGGGTGCAAATCGAGACTATGTGATCTAAACTAGGGTCGGGCGGTTCAGGGTACAAACCGAAAACCGTCTGAAAACCCCCCGAAAAACCCGATGTTTTTTAATGAAAATTTCCTTATGAAAATTTAAAGGAAATTTCATAAAATAGTGGAAACACTGGGTAAAAAAATATGGCGGCCATTTCGGTTGCGAATTACGAATATTTCGGTCTTATTTTCGCTCGATGATCCTCTAATACTCTATGCTTCGCGCGCTGTTTCTGCAAGTTTCAAGTATTTTCCCGATTTTTTCCCAGTTTTTCGGATTTTTGTGTCAAAAGAAAAATCGATTGAATCGGTTTTTTAAAAAAATCAGGTTTTTCGGTTTTATCGATAAACCGCCCGACCCTAATCTAAACACACTTCAATGGCACATACCTCTGGATCCTTCATCTTCTCAACAACAGACATGAGAATATCCTTGAATTGATGTTCCCAAAGACTTGGCGAAGATTCTCTTGCCATTTTCATGAGATCTGTCAATGCATTCTGTTTTACTTCAATACTCAGATCAGAAAGCAGAACTAATAACTGATGAATAGATTCCGCATCGTCTTGGATCGCTGAAAGGAAAGAGACAAGAATGACATACAATTACAATAAAGCGATGAATTTACCGAAAAGAAGGGAACAATAACAGTGTTCTTTCCACCCAGTATACAGAGCAGTCAAGACATGGACATATTTAACTGTCTGAGCAAAGGGGGGAGGAAAAAACCGCCGTATCACATGTTACGGAACGGTAGGGAAATGTTATCATAGATTCATAGTCTTGAAAACTCAACACTGTATTGTCAACACAAAGCGCATTAAAGTTACTTCGAGCATACTATTGGTTGCATATTAGTTTCTCATGAAACAATAAAATTGGGCGGCCATGTTATTACCAAATTCAATGAAGGATAATGAGATTCTTTTGTTGAAACAGTCAAGTATTTTCGACCATCATAATACAAAAAGAACTTTCACCAACCAAATTTTATCGATCTTTTTTCCACCAAACTACCATTTCGTTCCCTGCCTTTGACGCTTTTTCAAACCTCAAGTATCTCAAGTAGCAAATGCGAATATGCAGTGATATATGCTTAATGGTTTTTTAGCAGTGCGTGCAAATAAATTGAACGGATTGTATAGTGAAGTTAAAACGTTGATTTTGTCTTTCATATCGTTTCAGGAAGTATATTCCCAAGTGGATAGCTGTTCATTTGTTAGTCCTATGGCTCGTGTAATTTCTGGCTTCAGCTTTTTAGACATTTTCCCATACATCGTAAAGAAAACCAGCGGAAAATTCACGATGTTGAAATGAAAAATACTACGACATTTTGCATTTCTTTCTGTTTTAAAAATATGTTTTTATGGACGTTCAAACGTGGTATCCTCGAAAAATTCAGGCAGTTTTGGAGTCGGCTTACGGCGATTTACGACCAGAATATATATGTGAAAACGGACATGCACCTGCCTCGTACCCAGGCGCTTTAAATAATTATAATACATGAAGTATTCAAGCAGGCAGGCAGGCGACGTGCGAAGCGGCTGTTGGGAAGGCTCTCGCATGCAAATAACTTTGCTTCCATCAGCCCCTTCTCTCGCCACTACAATACTTCATGTAAACTCGTCATATGCGCATCGCTGTTTTTTTTTACAAAGAGACGCCTGGGTGATAGACAGGACATGCAGTAGTTGGACTTTATCAGGGTTCGTACATGTGAGGAAGAGTGAAATTCAAGGACTTTTCAAGGACATTCAAGGCCATGTATCAGCAAATTCAAGGACTAAATACTGAAGAAAAGGGGTTAGAAATCAGTAAATCTGACGTTGAATTGTTCAAAACGAGTTTAATGAGTTTCAAACAGCTTTGTCAGATATGAACATGCAAAATCAATCCAACAAAATGTCCGTTTTGAATGTCAAACAATTTCAGAAAATATCGAAAAACAAAAGCAAGAAAAATTTAAGGACTTTCAAGCACTTCTTTACAAATTCAAGGACATTCAAGGACATTCAAGGACTTTCAATTTTTGTACGAACCCTGCTTTATATTCTGGTCGGAAATTTATGACCAGAATGAGAATATATTTGTGACAATGGACATACAGTAGGTAAGAATTATCTTGCGATACTGGACAGTAAACAATTTTTCTTCCTTGAAAGTTATTTTCGGGACATCAGGATGACTATAAAAATCAAGTCTTAAAAATCTTAAAAACTATGACCCATGTACTTGTCGTATTTCTAATGCGTTGAGAGTTAGTGGATTTGTAGTATAAATTGAATGTCTTTGGGAGTTTAGTTTTCAGTTGTGATTTTAGCTGACGGCATTTCAGTTGTATTCTTGTCGTAATTTTTTTATAATTTGCTTTTGCAATGATTGTAATATTGTAAGGATAATTATGAAATATTGTGTGATGGCGTGTTTTTTTACCTCCGATGGGATGAAAATATGCATCTGACTTAAACGTTAAATCCATCCTTGATAATAACATGTGAAACAGATGACATATACATAAAAGAATAAGGCGTAAAAAGACATTACCTTTGTTGAAGGATTCGGATGTTTCATTTATAGGGGACGTCACAACAGTATCAGAACTACCATTCACAGTAGTCTCCTGAAAGGTAAAACAAGTACTTTAATGCGGCAAATACGGCGAGAAAACATGCGTTGTTTGCTGGAGACAATCTGGGAAACACTCTTCACACATACAATCATGCAGACAACTGCATAATCGAACCCCGACACTAAGCAAGCCCTGAAAAAACCACTGCAAATTTTCTACACATTTATTTAGATCTAACCAGGAGCAGCTGTGAAAAAAGCAACTATAGGTCCTCTGGAATGCATGAATCGAACCTGCGATTCCGGTGCAGCTCTCTAACCAACTGAGCTACAGAATCCAGTTGTCGAGCTCTAACCTGCAAGTTCATGTTCATATTCGACATTTTCGCTGTTTAGGTCTAAATACATGTATAAAAAATTTACACTCGAAATTTCCATCTACAAAATCCTTCATCATTACTCATTAGTTCAATCGAGTGAGATGCCCCAAAATCCTGAACCCCTCCCTGCCAATATCGCTCTGATTTGCTATGATAATTGGAACATTCAAATGCTCGTTATACCAATATTGAACGTTCACACGATCATGAACATTTTTTTATTTGACTTACCAATGGTAACGTTGCTTCACTAGATGTTTGATCTTGATAACGCTTTGCGTCATATGTCGATACATTGGATGTTGACGGGCTTGCAGGCAACGTTGATTCGCCTGAAACACTAGGTGGACTGTTATCTCCATTCACGGTTACTGCATCGCCAGTGTGTATCTCGTCGCTATGGTAACCGGATGACGTAATACTAGGGGAATTTTCGTGATTCACGAGATTCTTTTTGCCTTCTATTGAATCGGAGCTGTCGTTTGAATGCAGAGATGTAGTGCTGTTTTCTCGTTGAAATATATCTGATGTAGAGTTTCCTCGTACGCTGTCGTGAAGCGTGGAGTCTGGTGCGAGGTCCTCCTCTCTATTTGGCTGCCTTTGAACGGCGGGGGGAATACTACGGTAGCCAAGTCGCCCGGGGGAGTGTGGTGGGTTGGCCTCCGCTTCGTCAAAAGAGTTCGACGTGAAGACCTTGGCGTCGCTGTTAACTTTCTTTAGGTGATTACGAATAAGTTTAGATGCACCTTCCTATGTAATAAAGGTATAATTTAGATGCACCTTCCTATGTAATAAATAGTATACTAGACTGTACTGTTTATTGCACTCTTGCCCAAGTGCCTCGTTTTCATGTGGTGTCCATAAAATTGTATTTTTACTACACTACCATGGATACTGTCATCTACCTCAGCTTAAATCATATTTATAAAGCTTGTGATGAATGGTGATTACGTCCATTAGATAACCTGGGTTGAGTGGGTTTCTGATGTATGCTCTGACTGTTCAAATATAGGCTGATGAAATATAGGCTGTTGAAATATTGCCGACTGAACAACATGTACAACCCATAGATATCTTATATAAACTAGATGGTGCATCTAATTATTCTGCAATTCAAAAATTGAAGCCGTAATTGCAGACTCAGGATATTCCCATGAAATGAGAAGACTCGTACGTTTTCTATTTCTTAAACAGGGAACTTAAACATTAAGTTAAACCTATTCCAAATATATTTTCAAACTATTCAAATGATGAAAGTTATTGTTGTTTTTAAGCGTTTATTAGCGAGTGGGAAACTCCAACATGGCCGCCATGTATTCAAATGGGGGTAACCGCTGGTATATTCTTGGCTTCAATTTTACTAAAAGAGATGCGCTATCTAGTTTATGTAAGATATCTATGGTACAACCATATAGGCTGTTGAACCTGAACAACCATACAGGCTGTTGAAATATTGTTGATTGAACAACCTGTATAGGAACATTGAAAACAAGGTTGCACAGCATTGTCCATGTTTTTCAATGCTGTTTGTTCAAGGTTTTCACCAAGAGTAGATTGAGAGCTCAATCATGCATTGTTGATTGTTCAACTTACGTGAAAAGATCTCGGAAAGTGTGGCAGCATGGAACTAAAGATTGGAGTATTCAATTCGAACAACGCAATCACCACTTTGGCTGATTCCTACAAAATCAATATCATATAAAGAAAACAACTTCCCAACGATATTGTTCCGAACATTTGTTCTTCACAAAAAAGTGAAATTCCGAAATTAATGAAGTACTGACTGTACCTTTCGAACGTCTGCACTTTTTGGTTCTGAGTTCCATGTTATGAATCGAGATACGGTGAGTCGAGTTTCTATGTGATGTTAAGGAAAGACTACGACATTGTATATACTATAAAATACGGTAAAAATAGCCCTAAGCTGTCATGGTTTGTGTTTGAAGGGAGCGGGCCTTCGCCTATTCAGCCCTTGCAAGTATCGTCATGCACAACGCATAATTCGACACAACTGTTTGACTTTCCGCCATTTTGGGTGGCAAATGTTTAGAGCTAAATAAAAACATACACAGCATCCACTAGCCGTCAAAATGTCAAAAGTTTACTTCGGCAGAGCTCCAATTTATCGCTTTTATTTACCCCGAATAATACGAATTCAGAAAGGCAATTTTTTTGGCAAATTCAGACAGTCGTTTCCTCTGCTGTCCTTATTTTTGCCACCCATGAAAATCGCGCGATTTCTTAGCACGTGACGTAATATTTCCGAGCGACTGCAAGACCTGAATAGAAAGTTATTTTGAAATTATTCAATGCATATGATGCTATATCGTTGGCACATGTGCATCATTACTACAGTCGGCCGAGCGACCGATAGATAGATTGAACAAAAAATTATACAGAAGGATACCAGCTGAATTAACAAAGTCTGCAGCATCCATCCGTGCTATCAAGCCTTGTAAGTATTGTAAAACTGCGACTTTGATCTGAAAAGACGGAACAATATCACGTCAGAGAAGAAAGTCACATTCGTCTTTTTGGCCAATTTACACTACACAATTTTCTGCCTAAAACTGTCGCATTGTGAGTTGAGTGCTTGATTTACATAGTACAACTCAAGTTGTAAGGCTGCATGCGACAGTTTTAGGCAGAAGTTGTGTACTGTAAATCGGCCTTTATAAGTCCTGAAGATATTTCTGTTTCGAATGAATTGTCAACCCTCGGCCGTTACTATTACTATACATGTCCGAGATTTTCCTATTGAACCTGAAAAGTCGTAAAATTATTACCTTGCAATTTGCAATCTGCTTGTTATCAGAAATAAACCTCGTCATTACTGAAAATTGAATGTCATATGGAAACGAATCCCTGTAATATAACAAAAGCGTTTATAAGATATTTTGATTATGCAAGACTGCGTGAGAGTGGCTAGACCTACAGGGTTAAAATGGGCGGGCGCCAGGTCGCCAATTGCGACAAAATTTTCATCCAGGGGTCAGATATTTGCCAAGGGGTAACCCTCGTTGCGACTGAGGAAAAACTTAAAATAATAAAGTAATTCAGAAGCCCTAAAATATCTCAGTAATCCATGCAGTATTTCATTCTGCTTTTGCAAATAATTTGCCAACATATTAAACAACCGTTTTTTATGTTATCTATATACAAAGAGAATACTTCACGATTTAGAGTTTTTTAAATTTCAACCTTCTTGGTAGTCTCGTGGATAAATTCCTATGCCTATATATAATATGAACACGTTTGCGATTGGTTTTCTGAAACAAAACATGCAGGTGATCAGTGTTTGGAAAATGATTTCTTTTGTTTATAGTTTTTATTGTCATAATCAAGCTATCACAGAGCCAAAGAAAACTTCGGATTGACAGGGAACTACTGCCTAAAAAATACAAAGAAAACTTTGACTTTTAGGCCCTTTTAACTAACTTCCCGACGAAAGGCCTACCCTCAAAACATCAAAGTTCTCGTTGTATTGTTCAGGTAGTTGCATCTCTACCAATCCGAAGTTTTCTTATTATTGACACTTCCTACACGGACACAGACCGGTAAGATTATATTACATATTCATATACATATAGGGGGATACAGCCTTTTTCACTGTTAACCACTAACCTCACGACATCCAAGACACGTACGACTTTAGAATGCACTGATGCAAGCAAGTCAGCACCCAGTTTGCAAAGAAGTCTCGTCAACAAGATGAATAGCCATTCATTTAAATCAGCTTTGTGAATAACCATAAAGTCGGTTAGGGTGTCCAAGAACGCGCTGTATACCTGAAAATAGATAACAGGTACTGTAGATGTTCGAGTGTTGATTTTATGGAGGTAAAGAGATCCTTCTGAGATCCTTCGCGTTGTTATATTTCCCGTTTAATTTCATCTTGCGTCTATATACCTGCATGCGTCGTACCCAGGGGCTATGGGTTGCCTCTTTGTTACTGCATCACGGGTGCGCGGGAGACACGCAGCAGAGTAGCAAATCACGGCGCCTGGGTACGAGGCAAATTCCATATGGGAGCCGAGTTGGTCCGCGTAACCAATTAGTATTTCTTATATAAACGCTGGGCTTGCACGTCTACCCGGAAATGCCCTGTAGAAGACTATTTTCGTAATACTCGCTTGGCAAAAAATTGTCAAGATAATTCAAAATAATAAAGTAACGCATTTTATGAAAAAAGTATGGAGGCCTCCTTGTTTTACGTAAAGTATGAAGAGAATGTTATATATTTAGAAATTAATTGTGTCGCCGCAAATGCGTATACCCTTCCGCTCAATTGTCGTGGTTCTTCACTTCACAGCGCATAGATGCGCGCTATGTCTTACCTTATTATGAGGATCGTAGAAAAATCGATTGAAACATTCCAAGAATTGTACAATTTCAGAATGACTGAGAGTTCGAGAACTTCTGAGATATGCTTGAATAGCGTTGAGAGCATCACGTCGTTCTGACCATGTATTACTGTGGCAAAGTCGAGTTATTTCGGATATTTCCTGGAAAATTTAGTTTATCAAGTTAAAACTACAACTAAATTAACTTTATTTATACTGGATAGCTCTATCACTCCTAATCTGCTTTTCCTAGATGTTCAGTAAGGATAACCCCTTAAACTACGGGGGCAATATTTTTCAGGCGACGGCAATTATGTGGTAAAATCGTTGCAACGCCGTCGCGAGAGGGAAATTTCTTGTGTGTCAAGCTATGCGATGGTAGTGCAAAGCTTCCTTCAATCGTTTCAGCAATTTCAAACAATTTAATTTTGGCAACGATTGCCGAAAATTGGGAAGCATGGTAAAGAGGTTGATAGTTTCTTGACCAGCCAATGAAAAGTGTTATAAAAAAAGTTGCGCCCACGCCGTATTGCTTTCAAGTCTTCTGACGAGCGGTGTTTCGCAGAGTCAAACTGTAGGCACTCTTCTCGTATGCGATACTATCGAATCCCAGGTGCAGACACCAATTTAGCTCGAATAGCAACGTAATAGAAATAGCTTCAACTTCAAAACTCCGAGCTTAAAGTGAACGTGGTAATCAAACTTGTGAAATATTAAAGGTACTAACCAATGTCGTAGATAGTGAAGATGTAGATCTATCTGAATGAATACTAGACGTGTCACTACCGTCATCCTGCTCTTCAGAACATGTTGAATTGAAGGAATAATTTCGAGGTCTAGGACTTTTTGACTGCAAGAAAAGATTATAGCATTTCAAAAATCAGTTTGACCCTGTTCTTGGGTTTCACTACGGCATTATGCAGTAATCTGACGGGGGGTCAACCTCAAATGTATTGATGCTTATGTTGTACTGGAGTGAGGAAATGATACGAAATTCCACGTATTTGCCACCAAACAAAAGGCTAATACATAAAACGAACAATCGACTCACTCTGATAACTGTGTTTTGTTTTAGAGTTGACCCCCCGTCACTTTTGTGACGTCATATGAAACCTAAGAATATAGACCTATAGCCACCTTAAGTACCCGTTCTCGTTTGTCTTGTCAAACGTACTCACCAGTGCATCCCAGACAGCAGCTTCCGTGAAGTCTTTCGCGTCTAATCTCCTAACTGAAAGATAGTCAAGAAAACATTCGCATCATTATTAAACCGTTTAAAATCATTTCGCAGACTCTTAATTATAAAGTTCAAATTTCCAAAAAAGAGACACAACGTTAAACTGGTTTTGACGCCCTCAAAGGAAAAATGGTCCTACGAGTATATTACGAGGCCGGGACTAACATGGTGATGTGTCCCAACTGCAATATGCGATAATGCGTACTTACGTAGCGGAAATACGCCAGTAATACGGTTTTGTACTTCTTTGCTTTAAGCCGAGTACCACATAGGTACGCGCGACTCTTACTTTCTGCGTGCGTACATTTTGCTGATACCATATGACCGTTCCAAAGTATGCGAGACCTAATTAAGCAGGTATCGAATTATCGCACCCTGCACTGATATAGTGGGTGTGCCCAGACTACTTAAATCTAAAGGCAGGTATATCTTGCACTGTTGCACATGTTGTGAGCTCTACCAGATAGGTTGGGTAGTATCTTACCATGCGTTGGTTTCCTTCCATGAAGGCTGCTACTGCTCAGACTTCGCAAACCATGCTCCCGGGTAGGGCTGGGATCACGACTGCTTGCACGCGAACTCGACCGAGACGCTGAACGTGAACTAGAAATGAATTAGAGATATATACCATTAAATAGAGTATCACACGTAAAACTCTCATATCTTGTTGACAAGTTGTTGACTCAACAAGCTTGTAGCAAGCTTGTTGACATGTTGTAACAACCTTGTTATTTATCAAGTTGTGGCAAGCTGGTTGTCATCAAGCTTGTTGCAACTTGTTGGTTTGTAGACCTGTACCAAGTTGTTGTTGATAACAAGTCACATCATGCTTGCTACAACAATCTTGCTACAAATTTGTTGTCAATAACGTTGCTATATAGCTGTCACAACAACCTCGCCACAAGCCTGCCAACACGTTGCTACACGTCTGTGTCAACAAGCTGGGACAAGCAGTGCGAACACATCCTATAACAAGTTTGCATGTACAAGTTTGTTACAAGCTCCACAATATTCAAATATTTTGAATAAGATTTTAGGAATAATTTGAAATGAATGATGCCAAATCATCTAACAAAGGTTTCTGCCAAAACGCAGAGAATGCCATTTCACAAAATCTTGATTACAAAATTTTAATTTTGTGTATGTCAACCGACTCCCAAACCCATTCATAGTCTAAACTGAAATTATAAATAGTTTTACGACGAGATTTATCTTGACAGTAAATATCTATCTGAGATTTATCTGGGCAGTAAAGATCTCGCCATTTGAATTTTGACCAAAAAGTGTTTTGAATTAATTATCACAGTTTGTGCTGCTTCTAAAGAAACTGTGTATTCCCTATAGCTGGTTTTTTTATTTAATGCCCATCATAACCGAAACATTCATGCTTACTTTGGTGTTGGTATCTTCGACTTCAATGGACTATAGATCTTCGAGTATACGTCTGATCTTTCTTTCGGTGAAAACTGATTGTTGAGTCGCGACGGTGAAGTCGAACGGCTTGCGGCTAAATTAAAATAAAGTATATACACTTAATCTCTCTCACAATTGCAAATCTACATTTCTCTCAAATCTACAACATATTAACGAGAAATGATCTGGACTAAGCAAATATATTTAGTAACAAACAGTTAAATGGGTAAGATACAGGAATAGCCTGCGGTGGTAAGATAGCTATAAGCTTTGGCGCAATGATAATGACGAAATATAGATTAATTTCAGAGCATAGCGTTGCATCACTTTGCGCAAACACAGCACTGAGGAAGTTTGAAATTCTAGATGTTGTTTGGTTTTACTTACTTCTCCATGTTTTCTGTTTTAATTAACTAGTTTGAAACTTAATTTGTTCGTTGCAAGAAATAGCTAATTGCTTTACACTTTAATTTCCCTGGATGAACCCATAATAATGCATTGTGCTTTCGATCCTTTTTTATTTTTATTTTGTATTTAAAACTTTATTTAAAGAGGCTAGCCCCATCAGCAAAGCTGGTTTCAATGGGAGGGGGTACCTTTTTGATTCGTAAAAGTTGGATGACTTTCCATAGTACTGTAGTGTCCCGAAATGCCGGTTTGGGGTCGCTATATAAGTACATGTTGTTATAGGGTAAGGATCGGGGATTAGGACTGTAAAAGGATTAGGTACAGTTTAAAGGTAAAAAAATCTGTAACAAAATTGTGGTTGTTAATTAATATGGAAATTGAACAAAATGTAGACAATTATGACTTACGCTGTGACATGTATCCTCTGTGAACTACTTTAGAAGCAGATCTAGTTGGTCTTTGTCTCACGTCACTTGCATGACTTGTTTGTGATATTCCCTCAGTCTGTGATCTTCTGCGCAGGCGTGCTCGTTCAGCAGCGCGAGTGTCTATATTACTGACTGAGCGACCAACCATTTTGTTAGGTGTACTCGATTTCTTGGAAGGTAACACACGTCGGCCTGGCGAAGCTGCAGAAATATTCCGTGTTTCTACGAATGCAAAATGAAGTATGATATAGCAGAAACTTTAAACAATCAGACAATGAATTTAATTAATATAGATATTTAATATTTTTCAGGGTTTAAAATAAACATTTTGATCCCCGAGCCGACGGCGCAAAGCGCCGTGCGAGGGTACTAATTCCCCTCGGCTATTTACACCCGGGGAAACGAAAGCATTAGTGAAGTCTAAAGTTCATCAATCATCGCGGGCGTGGGTCACCAACGGTGTTCGAGTGTTGGGTGTGCGGTCATCCTCACTGATCTCAAAAATATGGCGGACTGTCATGAATAGCGGACGCTGATTGGTCCAATTTAAAGTTTGTATTATAACGACTGGATGACGACAGCGAAATAGCAAACATTTCTTGATTTGATGATTGATAAATTTCTTGCAAATATATTTCATTTTTGCTCGCATTTTTGCAAGATTTTGTAAATTTCAAAAGCTCTCTCAGAAGG